>QZGG01000893.1:0-93289 GCA_006409495.1 Sedum album
CTAAAAATAAAATTTGTCAAACTCCTCACTACCATGTGTATTTCACAAAATTCGTTAAACTTCTTATACCTAATTGCATTCCATGAAATTTTATGATCGATATCAGTCATAAAGGGCTTATGTGAAATACATATGGTAGTGAGGAGTTTGACAAATTTTATTTTTAGGAATTTCAATTAATTTCATTGATTAGTTCATAAATTACCAATTAGGTTTAAGAGTAAATAAAATTATTAAAATAATTAGGTCAACAATGGTAAGTCAACCGAAGTCAATGAAATTGATTTTGTGGATATGTCAACCAAAGTCAATAAATTAATTTGTTAATTAGTCTGTAAATTAACAATTATGATTTTTATTAAATTTTTTATTATAAACCTATTGAAAAATTCATATTTAATAGTTTTCATATTTGTGGGTGGTTAAGTCAAATTTTGGTATTGGAAGGGTGGTTTTATACAAAAAAACTCAATTTTTATTAAAAGTCAACCAAAGTCAACGGTCAGAATTACGGTTGACCTGTTGAAAAAGTTGTATTAAATAATTTTAACATTTGTGGGTGGTTAAGTCAATTTTTTTAAAGGGGTGGTTTTGTTCAAATTGACGTATTGGAATGGTGGTTTTCAGCAAAAAACCTATTTAAAATTATCTTTATAAAAATAATTATATTTAATTTGGTTTAAAAAAATATTTCAAATTAATTTAATTTAAAAAATAATTTAATTTCAAATTATGCTGGATCAAGCCTCGTCAATCCCGGTGAAACTCGAAAGTCAATGGACTTTGAAAAGTCCGTGAGCTTAACTATTTTTGAGAGGCCCGGTCTGGCCCGAATTTTTTAAAAGGCTCGAATTTTTAGGGCTTGGCCGGGGTTGGGCCTTACGTTTTAGGGCTACGGCCGGCCGGCCCGACCCATTGGACACTCCTAGTGTCATTTAGTATATACATATATTTGAATTTACTAATAATGTATCTCCGTCCCATTTTGTTTGTCCAAAAGCACAAAATGCACGGTAATTAAGGTAGAAAGAAGGATAAAATGTGTGGTTGAGAATCAATGGTTAAATATATACTAGATGAGTAAAAAAGTAGAATGTGTGGTGGAGAATAAAGGAAAGAGTACAAACTTAAGGGGATATCCAAAATAGAAAGTGGACAAACATTATGGGATGAGGGAGTATTATAAATCAATATATGCAGTATATGAGTAAAGATTAAGAATTACGTTAATATTTTTGTGAAATAGTGGTGCACAATCTGATCAACCGTTAATTGATAATAATTTAAGTGACAAGATTTAAACTCAAATAACAGTCAAATCGAATTGTCCCGTCTTTTTTGTAAATCCAAACATTATATTTAATTAAAAATCAATTTAATCTCAACCATCAGATTGATCAAATCTATGATTACAATTTAATCATTCATTCTCACAAAAACATAATGTTCCTCAAAATTTTAACCCTGAAGTAATTAAAAAAGAGAAAGGGTATTATATGAAAATGGAGTGTAACTTCAAAGAATAAATTTTAATATCACCCACTTGTACTTTATCCGTAATAAGTGATGGTGGAGAACTTCGTACGGTAAATGTTCTAGGAAAACATACATATTTTTTAAGATGAAAAGACATGATTTCAAACGTTTGACTTTTATTGATCTAATAATGATAATCCCAACCGCCCTCATTTTTGCAAATTCAACCGCCTAATTAATTAAAAATCAACTTTATCAATCATCGAATTAGTCAAATCAACGACTTAGATTATGTATATAGGGGTTGTATCATGTGGAACCCCCCCTTTCATGGATCCATGGATCCCCCTTTGCATCCGTTGATTGCATTTCCTGTTTGCATTTTGGACGCACCAGATTGTGCCACGTGTTTGCATTTTTGAAATGCACACGTGAGTTGCACATGACAAATGCACACGTGAGTTGCACATGCTCATTAATGCGCTGACACAATCTGGTGCGTCCAAAATGCAAACAGAAAATGCAATCAACTGATGCAAAGGGGGATCCATGATCCATGAAAAAGGAGGGGATTCCACATGATACAATCCCTATGTATATATGTATCACAAAATATGCTTTGTCTCACTAGATCCTAACTCATCCCACAACAATTATCAGTTTATATAGAAGTAAAAAAATTGTAACAAATAATATTATCTTCGAAATATTAATAAATCTTAGATTAAATAAACTTATGAGATACTTCTCTATTATTTAATGGATTTTCAATTTCTCTTCACAAGTGGATTTCAGTTAATCTAGTGTTTTATGAAATTTATTTAGGGTTTCGCACTAATAATTATTTTCTTGTAACTTTCGCCACGTTAGTTAGTATTAGAATCCTATTTTTTCTTGAATGTTATTCACTATCTGAAGATTAACGCTATACCTCTAGCAGCAACGAGAACAACAAAAGATGCAGTAGCCCTACAACACTCGAAAATACAGACATAAAAGTAGACTATACAATCGCCTATGTAGCAACCCATACAAAAGTAGTAGATACTACATCTGTTTTCATAACAATAAAAGACGCATATAATATACGCAACAGTAGCATAAGTATCATGTTACATTACAACAACAGCAGTAGACACATAGTGGGTTACACAACAATAAAAGTAGACCAACAAGCCAAAGAATAGTCTCGAGGACCCTTCTTTTTCTTTTCAACCTCAAGATAAATTTCAAAGCTTCCAACCATTCATCTCAAAATCATTTGAAATAAGTATAGTTGATCCCTTCACTTCAAAGGAGAAGAACTTCATAAAGGGATCTGAATTTCAAAAGATATGCCCATTGTAGACTTGAAGGACGAAACTTTCATTGAGATTTGAAGGTGGATTGAGACCTCGAACATTCAAGACCCGTTGAGAAGAGATCCTAGCAAAGGACCTCTCATGTGTGATTCTTTGGGGCGCTTTGGTGATCTTCCTCTGTAAGCACTTTTTTCATTTTAATGAGGTTAATATCAGAAGTATTGACATGATTATTATTGTATGCCTACCTTTTGTTGGTTGATATATTATGCTTGACTAAGCATCATCTTAAGTGTGAACTGGGATAACAAGTACTCATCTTGTCACTGCTTTGTTTGCCTTCATGCATTATATCATAATTAAGTAGAGTAGGCTCTTGTGTCATAACCAAGTCACAATGGTTTAGGAGGCAATTTATATTATTAGATTTTGTTGATCTTGGGATGTTAGCTAATTTTCTATTGAGAATTGTATTCGTGTCATCTTCATTGCTTGTCTCTGCGAGTGTTTGTTACTAGACTTTACCTTTAAGTGGTCTGTTACTGTAAACTCTACTATGAAATTAAGCTTTCTTGCTTAATAAATTCTAAGTGGTTATCACACTTGTATTTTCTTCTAGACTAAAGCTTTTGGGTTAAGTACAGATGACCATCTGTATAATAGATCATGTGTAACGAAACCACCTGTATTTTGCAATATGGCATTCGAGCACCTATATAAATAATGAATTAACAAATGCGCTCCATATTAATTGATAATAGCGATCATCATATTAATAAAATCATTAATTACATCCATTGGATTGTTTGATCGTATGATTCAAAATGATTCTAAGCTTCCATTTAAAAAATGATTTGTATCGGAACCAAATCGTAGAGGGGTATTATATGTCTATGAATTTTGGTTACAAATGTCTTGCATTTTATGTAATTGAGGTAGATTGTTGAATTAGTTCCCTAAAATATTTATTCCTCCTCTTGGTTTCAATAATTAAGAAATTAATTACAAGAGAAACAAATTCAACTTCACCCACTAATAATAGAAACAAAATATTTTATTTTATTCACAAAAACAATTACGAGGAAATGTGCATATTTTTAGCTGCAAATATTTTCGTGATAATTACATATTCAATTACAATATCTTCATAATTCAATGATTTGTAACCTAATTGAGAATCTTCTTATTCCAATTTCCATTTAAAAAAAAAATATGAATAAGCACAAGAGGGTAGTGTCTAGAACAACCCAACGTATTAACAACACTATCCCCTCACAAACGTGTCAACCTCACAATACACCCAACACTCAAAACGCTGTCGTTCAGATCCGAATCCGACAACATGCCGATGAGAATATGCTGTAGTGTCGACTAAGTCTTCTTCAAAATTGGAAAATCGAAAACAGCAACCAACAATGGCGGACAAGACCCTTCCATTCCTGACGTGTACGATCCTCTGTATCGTCTGGGTCTCAACGGCGTTGGAAGCACGACTGACGCCTCAGCATCCGCTGCGTCAGAGTTTTCAAAATCGGAGCTTCTTTAAGCCCTCTTTTCATACAATTTACGATACTTCCAATTATGGAACGTTTCAACTCGATAACGGCCTTGCTCTCACTCCTCAGATGGGGTTCGTCCATTACTTTGATTTTGTTGGTTTTTAGGGTTTCTTTGTTTTAGAGCTATTTTTGATCGTTGACTGATTTTGACTTGTTAGGAAGGCTTTAATTTGAATTTGATTAGTCAGTAGATGTTGATTTCGAATGAAAGTCTGAATCTTTAGTCTTTATACATTTGGGTTTTTGTTGTGCTTGTTGATTTCTGATTTTGGTATAATCCCGAACAGGTGGAATAGTTGGAACTTTTTTGCATGCGATATAAATGAGACGGTGATCAAAGAAACAGGTGAGTGTTCTGTATACTTTGATTTATTCATTTAGTTCCGTATATATTAAAAATTGTTTTCATCTTCTTCTGAGATGAACAAGTTTTGGGTAAAGAAATAAAATTCATACTGGTGCGAGGGTGGACTACAAAGTAGGGTCTTTTCTTTTGCATTTTTAATTTTCAGTTCAGTGAACACTTTGTTTGAATACAATTAAAAAGTCATATGTACAATTTTTTTCAATCTTAAACGATATGGTAATCAGCTTAACCAGATTTTTGTTTCCCAAATGTGGTTGCTGTTGACAGTCAAACCAAGTGGCGACTGATCCAATTCGAATAAATCTATAATGAAACATAATCTACATTTGAATATACTCGTTAGCTAACCATGTTCATACATTAATTATACATGTTTATCCAAACTGGCAGCCGATGCACTTATTTCCACGGGGTTGGCAGATTTGGGATATACATATGTAAATATAGGTAAGCGTTGAGCGCAATAAAGGTTTTTTCTTATGAGTCAGATTTCGAAGGTTTCATATTTCTTACCTATTGCAGATGATTGCTGGTCATCTCCGAAGAGAGATCCTCAGGTTAAGTCAAACCTTGTTTAGTTCAGCCCGTCACATATTCACGAGCTTCAGAATTACTCACTTATTAGCTTTTTCTGTTTTCTTTTTCAGGGGCAGTTAGTTCCAGATCCCAAAACATTCCCATCTGGAATTAAATCTCTAGCAGACCATGTTCATGAGAAAGGTCTTAAGCTTGGCATATACTCTGACGCGGGGTAAGAACCATTCTCACTCATGAATATTGACAAGACATTTGATTTGTCCTTTAATTTCAATATTCTTTTTGATATTTCTTTGGCTCCATTATAGGGTTTTCACTTGTCAAGTACGACCAGGATCTCTTTATCACGAAAATGATGACGCTGACTTGTTTGCCTCATGGGTTAGTACCTCCTATATATCACTCCTTTTTCATATAACCAATTTTAAAGAAATTTACATTTTTAACTGGTACTCATCCCAGCCTCCCAGGACCGTGCCTACTTTGTAACCTTACCCATGCAATTAATTTGTGGTGATACAGGATGTGGACTACTTGAAGTACGATAACTGTTTCAATCTAGGCATCCCACCGAAGAAACGGTGTGCCTATTTCTCTTTTTCTTTTGAGTAGTCAAGCTCTAATCTAATTCTAGTTGCTAAAGTTAATTTCCTTCCACGTCACAGTTACCCGCCGATGCGTGATGCTCTGAATGCAACAGCTCGTACGATTTTCTACTCACTATGTGAATGGTAAGTGCACCATATGTTTGAGTTCAGGATAATTAGATTATGGAAATTGTGACCGAGTTTTCTGTCTTATTTTGCATTACAGGGGTGTTGATAACCCTGCTTTATGGGCTGGAAAGGTTGGTAATAGCTGGCGAACCACTGATGATATTAACGATTCTTGGGTGAGGTAATGTTAATTTTGATCATTGGGAAACTTGTGTTGAATTCAAGAAGAAGGAAAATCCCGTTCCTTGTACGCATATTCCACGAACTGCTATCTGTAAAAGTTCAAACTTCAATATTAATAAGGGTTAAAAGTAATGAATCAACTTTGTTGCTGCAATAAAATTACTTGGCCGATGCACTGATTCTCTTTTGTCGTCTACTCATTGTGTTATAAGCATGACCACAATAGCTGATCTGAACGACCAATGGGCCTCATATGCTGGTCCTGGTGGATGGAATGGTACGTCATATGTGATCCTAAAATAAGGCTTTGTTAGATGCGGATGATTCCATATTTATATATTTGAGTACCATCTTTCATGCTGTTAATATAATGGCCAGATCCTGATATGTTGGAAGTCGGCAACGGAGGCATGACTTACCAAGAGTATCGTGCTCATTTTAGTATTTGGGCGCTGATGAAGGTGCTGATCTCAAGAGTCTGATTCAGTTTTTAGATTCATTTGTTAGGTGTTTAATTCAGTTTGAGTGATCGTGTAGTCAAAATTTTAAGAAGTACGTAAATTTAGGCACCGCTTTTGATTGGATGTGATGTGAGGAATATGACGAAAGAAACTTTTGAGATTTTGAGCAACAAGGAGGTAATCTCCATAAATCAAGGTAAATTAGCACTGTTACAATTTTTGAAATACGATATGCCTTTGCATCTGTTTCTTTTGTTGGTGCTTGGAATGGAGGATTTCTATGGGACTAAAAGCGTTGCAAAACTAACAGCCCTGGAATGTTTTTTGCAGATGTGCTTGGTGTTCAGGGTAGGAAAGTTCATTCTTCAGGGGATAACAGTTGCCAGCAGGTGTTAACTATTCTTGAGTTTTCTACACTAGCATGATTTTCTTGCTATGATATATAAGCAACTTTTCCATTGCGCTTGCTGATAGATGTGATGTTCATAGGTTTGGGCAGGGCCACTATCAGGACACCGTGTAGCTGTGGCATTGTGGAATCGCTGCGATAAAGATGCAACTATAACTGCAGAATGGGATGCGCTTGGACTTGAATCAAGTATCAATGTCTCCGTTAGAGATTTATGGAAGGTAAGTCAATTCTTATCAACATATCCATCATTTCTGTTTGAGCCATACCTAATTTACTACATATTATTATGTGCCTCTTTGGCAAATCTTTTTTCGTCTGCGTCGCCTAGAAATTCAAACGGTTAACTGTGATATATACTAATAAATACTTGTGCACTTAGCATGAGATTATTCCAGCAGGTTTTTTTTATAATCACTTTTTCTTTATGGCAGCATGAAGAAGTGACCCAGGATGCTGTTGCTTCATTCAGCACAGATGTTGCTGCTCATGATTGCGCGATGTACATATTCACTCCACAAACTGGTTATAGATCTGCAGCTTGAGCTTAACAGCATAAGGTACCCCGAGAAGGTTGAACAAAATTCATGGCGAACTTGTTATTTATGATAGATATTAATGTATAAAGCAGATTGATCACATAAATTTAAGAACTTGTGGAATCCTTCAGATAATAAATTGATGTCGTTTGGTCTGTATATGCCCTCTAGTTAAGAGTGAAGCATCACATTTTAAGAAAAATGCCTACATTTTGCACGGTCCGTCTACACAGTGTGAATATACATAAAACGACGTCGGGTCACTCGAATATAATTTTAAAATTGTTGAATTTGTCGTAAAACAATATATTTTCGGATCCAAATAATGTATTTTGAATCTAAACTATGTAGTTTTGTATCTATTGTTAACATCTCCAACCATGTTATGCAAAACAATCATGTAAAAAATAATATTTTATTTGATATGTATAATTTAGATGATGTGAAACATGTTTTGCTCCAATGGTGTTATTTATAATGCTTATGTATATTTTTGGAAAACAAAGATTTTTGCTAGCAATTGATTTTCTGGATCCCACTGTGAACCATTGACAAGTGAATTGAAGAGGATGAATACCACGTATGTTCACGGCGGAATACAAATATGTTATTCAAATTCAACACAAATTTATTTGATTTTATAGGGTACGTATATACATAAAATTCCTCTGAGGCATGGGTAGATCTAAATGAAACTACAGTTATACTACTTGGAGTATTGAAGTAGCGGTCATTTACACAAGGTTCATGTCGCTGCATGTTGATGACAGGACCAGAAAGAGTTTGCTGCAAATCTTTTTCGTCCAAGAGTTCCCTCCTCGGACGCAAGTTTGACAAATATTATTGACAGATTTCAATGAATTCTGTTTACTGAGATACTTAATTATCTCGAGCATCCTATGCAAATATTACATCCCACTATCCCAGCATAAAGGAGTTGTTATCTGCCAATATCAAACAAATCAAAAGATGGAATTGAGATTTGAGAAAAACGAATGTGCAGAGGGAATGAGAAATAGAGAAGAATGAAATGAAGATCAAAATAGAGAACATATGCAGACTAGCAAATATGGAGAAGAACTGTTCAAAACTGTAAATTTTTACCGAATATGGTGACTGCGTTGGAGGTAGAGTTTTGTATATGTTTATGTATAATGGGATGACAGCTAGGCTTTTTTAACTAATGGGTTACTTTAGCTAACGTGGTTGGAGATGCTCTAAGCAATATGAATCTCATTCCCATTTTACATTCTTTAATGTAATTGTCAAAACGTGAAGTCCACGTGCTGATGACAAGATGCACATAATAACTTTGATAAGGAAGCAGCGAGGGGTTTTTTTTTTGATTAAAAGCCGAAAGGCTACACGTACAACTCGAGGACTTGAAAGGCTAACATAAGTTAGTCTGACTCAGTCTAGTCCAAATAATATTGAAAAGACAAACTAAGAACTAAACCGAGTACTTTGCCTCGGTACGTAAGAATATAATAGAAAGTGACAGAAACTAAGTGAGCACAAAAGGAAGCACCACGCTAGATCCTTAAACTACCCTGATTTCCGTAATAATATAAGATGAGTCAGTGAACTTTTAAAAATATAAATCGAATAGTAGGACGAAGCATGGCGTGAACTGTAGGTGAGATAGATGAAAACCCGCGTGTAAAGCCAGCATTAAGCACCAAAAATGTCCTGGAGACGTGTCCAAAGAAATGGAGTTGACCAGAATCTGACAACAGATAATTGAGCAGGATGACACAGCTGACGTGGCAACTGAGACGACGACCACGTGCCATCAAAAGGACAGCGCTGCAACGACACGGGAAATAGCGACACCTGGCGAAGCATGAGGCAGACGAAGGACCTGCCGACAGAGAAACACAACCGCCGAACGCCCGCACCGCCAAAAGCCAAACAAGAGACACCACGTCGAGAGACGGAGACGTGGCGAGGACTGGCAACGTCCGCACACGACTGCAACAGAAGCAGCCTGGGGAGGTTGAAAATGGAGACGCAGCAAAAGACACCACGCCAAAACACTCCAAAAAACTTCACAGAGGATAGCAGATGGTGGTTGACGACAGCAGCCACTGTTGCAGACGCTAACTGCGCCAACTACAATCCCAGGAAAGACACCAGCAGGGGCGGCAGACATCAGCAGAAGCCAGCCGACGCAGTCGGAAACAACCTCAGGCCGACACCCCAACCTCGGAAAAACGCCGACAGCAGAAAAGAGAACAAAAGGCTGAGCAAGTAGACACCGGTTACGAGGCGGCGGTGAAAGAATGAGGATAGTGAACCGGCCGCCTTCGTAATCGGAAGAAACAAACCCCAAAAAAGCCCGCCTCCTCACACAGACGCACTCTTAGAACTCGCCAGACTCCAAACATCCGCATCAAGCGGAGAGAGGCAGCGGCCAAAGAGACGGCGTCGGGAGGGATTGGAAGAAGGGGGTTTGGAAGCAGCGAGGGGTTTTAGGGCACTATTTACGTATTTGTCAAATAAAATTTATAATTAATTTGATCTCAAATTACTAAGAGACAAGGGTTAGATTATGTTACGCAATTAAAAACTATTTAAACTAGACTATAAAAGGAAGATGAGATTTGTCCTCTACCGATAATGTATTTCCACTGACAAAATTTGTTTACGAACTAATAAAAGAAAACACTGGCAATTTGAACGCGTGTCGTTGTACGTGTGAAATCTAATAACCTTCTTGTGATTCAGTTAAGTGGTAATGAGTCGAATCCACTTGAAACTATAAACATTAACTTACTCAAATATGAATTAATAATAGGAATTAGTACCTAATTGTTGCATGGTCAAATAGAGAATAATTTTAGATCCCGTGAATAAGGATCGAATTTTTCAAGTGCAAAACTATTGCCAACAATTCTTTTTTGGTTGTCGAATAATTCTAATATGCCACATTCAAGGTTATTGACGCGTAATGGAATCACTATCAGTTTTTTCTCCCATAATGTTCTACCACAGCTCCCAATGCATAATCGCTTGTGTTACACATAATCTTTAATAACAATAATCAACTTATCAGATCTCTCTCAACAATAATCAAAATTACTCAGTGTTGTTCTTCTGACGCTCTCTCTCTAAACAGTCACCCGTACGAGTTTTCAGATCTGGGCTGGGGAGGACGGCCTCCTCGGAGGTGACTGCTCCTCCTCCGCCCTCGGTTCCTTTTTTGCTTCCGTTTTGCTTTCCTGTCGGTTTCCCTTTCATGTTTCCTTTCAATAATGGGTCTGCTGTGCCCTAACTTTCCTCTAGCCGTGTGCTAGCTTTTCCTCAAGCCTTGATGCTTGCTTTCTGCGCCGGTTCGGGGATTGTCATGCGGTGGTGGTTCTGAGGGCGGTCTGCCGTGGATCTGTTGCTCGGTCGCTGGTTGGATGTCGCCATCTGCGGGGATGAGAGGCTTGGTCGTCAATCCAAGCCCCCGTGCGATGTTCGGTCTGTGGTTTGAGGGGATGGATTCGTGGGGATGTTCGGCCGGACGGATCTGTTGCGCCGGACGTTTTGACGGGAGGGCGGCTGAGAGCTGGTTTCGTCGGATCACTGGAGCGGGTGCTCGGCGTCTGGGGATGGTCGGACGCGAGGGGGGAGGCGCGGCTTCGGGGCTTGACGTCGCGGAAACCTAATTCCTTTTTTGGGTGGTTTGGTGGAGCGGGACGAGTGGGTTGGGCCGGCGGCTTGTCGGGATGGCTCGGCGGTGGGTCGAATAGGCGGCTCGTGGGATCGGCGGCTCGTGGGATATCTCGGCGGCGCTGGATGGCTCGGTGGGTGTGGATGGCTGGCGGCGGCGTGGGATGCAAGGGAGTGGGCTAGGGTTTCTGCTTGTTGGGCCTAGAAGCTGGTGGGCCTGGGTCTTGATGTTTATGTCTCCTGCAGGGGACTTGTTGGTCGCGTCCCCTGTCGAGTCTCTGTTGCTTTTGAACCCGGCTTTTGGTCCTTCTGATTTCTGGGTCTCGATGCCCTCTCGGATTAATGGCTGGGCAGATTTGGAGTGTCTTCTCGAGTCCGGTGGTTCTTGGACTCTGGTGAGTGCGTTGGGATGGCGCCGTACTTGGCCTGCTCTTCAACTGTCTTTTACGAGACTTTCTCAATGTAGAATTGTCTTAGGTTTTTCCCTTCGATTATGCTTCATTCGCATGCTTTGTAATATCTTTATCTAATGAAACATCTCACCTTGAATCAAAAAAAAACACATAATCTTTAATGATTTTGTCCAATCTAGGGCATGGATAGTAGGTGCGCTGGTGAGTGAGTTTTTAAGCTCGTCAAATGGCTTCTTACAATCGTCATTTGGCACATCTTTCTATAACAAACTACAAAGGGCAGTGTTATCTTCAAAAAGTTCTTTATGAACCTCCGAAAAATCATGCATGTCCTAGAAAAGATTTTATATCTCGAACGTTAGCAGGATAAGATAATCTAGCAATTAAGTTGATTTTAGCCTTATGTGACTATATACCCTCTCCTGATACAATTATGTCCTAGCACTACACCCTGGGTGATCATAAAGTGACATTTTTCATTACTAAGTAGAAGATTTCTAAACACCTAGCTAACACTTTACTCAAATTCTCTAGGCATGAATCAAATATTTCATCATAAACTTTACAATCATCCATAAATATCTCCATGTAGTTACCGATCATTTATGAGAATATGCTCCTAACTACTCGGTGAAAGGTACCTTGTGCATTACATAAACCAAAAGCCGTGCGGCAAATGCAATAAGAATTTGGTTATATCTCAAATATCTATTAAGAAAACAAAAATAAGGCTTATCTGCAAGACGATCCAACATCTAGTCTATAAAGGGCAATGAGAACTGATCATTACATATTATTGCATTTAACTTTTGATTGTCAATGTGGAATGTGGATCAAGTGGTGGCCAAAGTAAAGTCAATGCTTTTCCAAAATGAGATGTTGGAAACTCGAGCGGAATGAGGAGCTGGGTAGGGGTGGATCGAGCCGACGAGCTGAACGAGGGTTTGGTTATTTTCTGTGATGGGTCCTGGTGCAGGGATGACCGATCTTCGGGCTGGGCGACTGTCGCCCGTGAAGACGCTGTGATTGTCCGAGTTCAGGCCGATTGGCAGCCCGAGATGGCGTCCGTCCTGGATATTGAAGGGTTGGCCATTGCTAAAGCTCTTAGGTTGGCTGAGGAGAGTGGTAGGGGTATGGTGACAGTTGCATCTGACTCTTTGGAAGCGGTCTGGGTGATTTTCTCAGGAGACAGATCCAAGGTGGTCCTAAGGAATGGCTGCAGAGGTGTTGGGACATTCTGGCTAGAAATAAAGGTTGGAGAGTGGTGCATGTCTTGAGGGAGCTTAATGGTGCAGCTGATGAGCTAAGTCGTCGAGCAAGGCATGATAAGTGGTCTTGGTACTCTAGGGAGGCTATTCCTAGAGGTCCATATTATTTGTAACCATTGTCTGTTGCGTTAGCTGTTTTCGTTTTCCTGTCTAGGGTGTTTGTTTCTTGGCTAGGTATAATAGCCTTTTCTTCAAAAAAAAAAAACTTTTGATTGTCAATGCACATCCTCCATCCGTTCTGAATGTGTTTCGCCACTAGCTCTCCCTTGTCATTCAACTCAACTTTGATTCATGTCTTTTAGGCACAACATGTACCTGCGGTTTGTACCTGTGGCATTCACCGAGGGTTGATCGTAGCAGTTTGTGGGAATTGGAGCCGTAGAATTTGTTTCAACAGTCAGAGTTTACAGGATGCCTAAGGGAAATGTAGAGCCCATTTTTAAGGAGCTGCACGCAAAATTTCTAACGGCGACACTCACACCAAGTACATTTGCAGACATCGGGTTCCTAAAAGACTTACAAACTCTACTATAGGGTGCGAGAGAGACTAGTGGATGCAAGATGGCCGGGTACATTTGCGCCCCTAAGGTTTGATGAGCACATGGATTTTAGATAACGCCAAAGGGTGAGCACTATCATACAACCATGGAGGAGCTAAGAGTAGTTTTTGGATGGCCGAGTCGGAGCATTTGATGTGCTAGATGACGAAAATATACACACGAGGACTTGGCTTATCATCACTGACGAGAGATATTATGAGTCAGGGGCAAGCACAACAAACCATATTAGGAATTCAGTCTTATTTTACCCCAAAAGTTGATAGAAGGTATGTTCATTGCAAGGAAGCGCGGTGATGATAAGCCAAATGCCAGTTGAATAACACTCCTAGAGGGGTTTGAGACTGGCACAATGCTAGATTTTGGGTACGTCCTCCTGAATTTCTGGGCGAGAGTTTCTACACGAGACAACATATAAATATCGGTAGCCTCGACACTTATCTATAGAGGGAGCTGCACCACGTGCAAGAAGTCATGGGCCATTGGATTCTGCAGTGTTTCATTAAAATTGAGCTATTGAGAAGATAGTTTTTGGCAAAAAACACTTTAAATATTACAATTATTGATTTGCGAAATTTGATGAATATCTCTAATTCATGCTTTGAATATGCAGTCACTTTTTGACAAACATATTTTCATAAAGCAGTGTCTTATAATTAACATTACACATACTTACTAACTCCTAATTAACATATAATAACACGCCATCAGGGGTGGTAGCCTGATGGTGGGGAGTCTGACAAAGAATCCTCAGGTCCAGGGTTCAATCCCTGACCTCACCATTTATTCTCCATTTGTTGGAGTTTGTTATTCCTCTCGCCATGGGTGTGGAGGCTCTTCATTTCTGGATCCGGATCTCATACAGCCTACAGCCAAATGCAGCATTTATTCAAATTTTAAATTTCAAAATTTACTTGTAAAACGACGTAGTTTTGGTCTGAAATATATCAAAACGACACTGTTTTACTAAAACCCAAATTTAAAATTGTTGAACCCTTTATAAAACTACAAAGTTTTGATCTTATTAACTCAAAACGACGTCATTTAACTTTTGGCTGTAAAGTGCTGTACGCTGCACTGGATCTCAATCCTTCATTTCTTCCCGTGTTGGGCGTGGAAGCTGTGTATGTATGAAGTTGCAATAGATGCAATAGAGTTATATCAGAATTGTATGGAAGACGTGTACAAGTCTTGGTGGAGGGATCCTTAGAAGAATCTGTGCTTAGATTGAAGATAATGTACTTGATGTATTAGCTAGATGTGCTAACAAATATTCTTGTACTACATGTACCACCTATCAAAAAAATAATAATTAACATATAATAACACAGGTAATATGAAGAAGACTCCAACCGTTTCTGGCAGCTGACCATAAATTTCTCCAACGTCTCTTTTGCTTCCCAGTCCCATCCTATATAAAGCCCTAAAATACTTCCTCAATCCTCACCACCCAAACTCCCAATTCCTCCCTAGCACATCAAACAATGGATGCCTTGAAAATCAACCTTTTCCTCGTCGCCATCGTCACGATGCTAATGGCTGTCTCATCCTTCCAAAACGTCGCAGCAGTAGACGCTCCAGCTCCGAGCCCAACTTCCGATGCCTCATCCACTTTCGTCCCTGCCGCTTTTGCTTCTTTCGTAGCTCTCGCTGTTTCCACACTCTTCTAAATTCCTTACATGAGATTTTGTTTTCATGCATATATACAACATATTCTCATTCTCATGTGCATCAACAGCAGTTATTTATCTGAAATTGATCATTTTTTGTTCTTCTTATTGTTATATCATAAAATTGAGTTCTGAATTTCATTTTCCAGAATTTCAGTAATTTCAATCCAAGTTTGTGAGACTTAAGGTTGGAATGTGAGTTGGAGGGAGTATTGAATTTAATCATAAAGGTCGTCTAGGGTTTCGTCCATTTAAGCGCAAACTCAACAACGAGCTTTGATAGATGTTTCTAAGTGCAGTTCACGAATATATTTAAGAAAATTTACAAACTTAAAATTGAAACAAAATGTGCGGGAGGCAGCCGGTAGGACTTATGCATTTGCATCCTACCCTGAACCAGCATTCCTAGCTCGGCAAAGATGAAACATATTGATTCAAGTACGCTCACATAGCTTCCCTCATTTTTTTACAAATGTATATTAATATGGGTTCACTTGCTTGACTTTTGCTGCTCACAGCACAAAAGCTTCTATAATAATATTCCATCTTTTTACTCTCCTTCAAAAAATTGATAGAAATTAGAGCATAAGATAAAAAGCTATATATACCCTTGTGTACTGAAATAATGATCTTTTTAGATAGAGATAAATATGCAAATAAACAGCTACTGTTTGAACGAGCAGATGTGAGATATGATGATAGGGATGCAAATGGGGCTGGCGAAAATATAAAAGAACATTTTAAGCACGATAAGTAGATATATATAAGTAGTTGGCTGTAGGCACATATCCCTTTGGAACACATATGAGCTGTTTTTTGTGAGGTGGGATACCACAAATTTATGTGTTTCAATAAGTGTGTTGCCCATGTTGATCATCCTTCGCCTTTATCCTTTCACACTTCTTTTCTCTCGAGTCTAGTAATTGTAATTGAAATTGTTTTTTCGAATATTTGAAAGAGGCAGAAGAGAAGTCGCGGTTTGTGTATCGATAATTAAAAAGGATAAATTCCTGAAAACTATGGGAATAATAACCATAATTACATAAAGCCACTGTGTCAATACATATTTGTATAAAATCACTTCTATAAATTGTGTCGTTAGTATTGTACCGACTCGTATCTTATCGTTTAATATTAGAATACATGCGAATGTGTAATTATTTAGGATAAATTTAAAAAAACCACATGTATAACCCACTTATACATTTTATCTTACACATAAAATTATCTCTTTGATAATCACTTCGTATAAAACTCTAAAGTCATTTTAACTGTGTATATTTAATCTTACAATAAAAAATTTCTATAAATTGATGATTTTAAATATATAAAAGGACAAGTTATTGTTTTTTACATACATTAAGTTAAATAATTGGATACAGGGTTAAGTTCTAGGAGGACATTTATTTTAGTGAGACGAAAGACGAAATCTCAATCGTTGATTTGATTAATCTGACAGTTGAGATTAAAGTTGGTTATTAATTAATTGAGCGGTTGGATTTGAAAAAAACACGGGCGGTTGGAGTTGACGGTTATTTTTTTGTTTATATTTCATTCGTTAGATTATTAGTAATCAACGAACGAAATTGTGTCTCACCGTCTTACAAATTTTTATCCGTCCTTCTTGAACTTTTTCCATTGGATACATATTCATCCCTTAATTTTTTTTTAAAATATTTAATTTTTGAAACAATTCCTGCTAGTAGACATAGATGGAATGTTTGGATTAAATGTTGAAAAACATATTCATTATTTGTTCATAAATATGTATAGTGTGTTTTGTGAAACTTAATATTTAATTTCATGAACCAAATGTTCATATCATGGCTAGTGAAAAGATGTACTATTATTCATGAAACTTAATGTATTATTCTATGATCAAAATATTCATATCATGTGATTTGTGAAATGTACTTTAACTAATGAATCATTATGTGTTATTTCATTAACCAAACAATCTAATATAACGAAGATCAATCCGACACTAAGTACATTTGAAAATCAAAGACATTTTTTATTTATTTTTCAGATCGAATTAATCATTTAAATGAATATTTAATAAGAGCTTATTATATTAAATTTTGTTACATTTTCTTTATTATAGCTAATTATATATATAATATAGATGACGAGTTCGGTTTTTGGGGACAGTATAGTTTTGTAAGACACAAGTATATCGTCTCAATCGTGGTTTTAATTATCTGGCGACTGAGATTTAATTAATTTTAATTAAATAAGTGGTTGAATGAGCAAAATTTGGTTTGAAATGTACAATTTTCAAACATGTCCAAGTCAACTAGAGAAAAGTTGGTTAGCTAATTCCACTAAATAAAAGACAAATTAAAATGTATGTGTGATCATTTGTAACTTTTGTTCAGCATATTGATTGGAAGATGTCCAAGACAACCACATTTGGATAGTAAACTAAATCTCTACAGCGTCCGGCAACAAGAGAGCAAAGGAGCCCCGCGTCCACTTATGGGTAAGAATTTAAAGTGATTTTGGACGCTTTGCCGGCTATCTAAGAAATGGAATAAAAGCATTAAGATATCAAATGACTTTTTCTGTTTAATCACGCGTTAATGTTCAGTAGTTGTCATTTTTGGAGTTTCTGTTTGTTAGATTGGTATTGCTTAATTAGGAACATTGTGGGCATAACCAACTAAGGATCAACTTGGGGAACAGTTAAGGGGCACCTAAAATTAGCTGTCACGTACCAATCCAATTAGTTGAATATTCAACAGACACTAATCACTGAAAGTATGTTAAAGTAGGATTTTCTTCAATCAAACAAACTAATTTTTATTATTAATAAGTAATTAAAAACACAACCGGACCGGATAGTAATTATCCAGCATCAGACAAGCATAGAGGCTCACACTCACATGCTTAATGTAATCCGGTCCACATCCATTACTCTCATTTCCCATTTTACCCTTGACGGCCTGCTACTTGTATTTGTCTATAAACCCCAAAATTACCATAAAATCCAATTTACTTTTTATGTATCTGCCGTATTGGAAGACTGAATACTAGAAATTGGATTAGGAATTGAGGAAGGAGACTATGGATCCGAATCTAGTGGAGTGCAGTTATTTATTGTGCGCATCAAAATGACGTTATTTTAATGTTATTTATTACAATCCTACGTAGTTTTGAATAATTTTTTTATCAAAAGTATGTAATTTTGAACCGATACAAATGTTTGTTGCAGCACTGAGTCTGAATCCGGACGCTACAATCTCTTTAATTCATCTATTTGAACAAACAAATGAATTGAACACAAATAAAAAACATGGAGGAAGAAGAAAGGGCAAAAGGGTCATTTGATTTAAAGACAACGAGGCACGAGTAACGACAACCAACAACCATCACCGCAAGGAAACGCTGTCTGTCATCATCAACAAAGTCAGAACAAGAATACATTGTTTCTCCCTCTACGAACCAATCAATCTATCATTCCGATCGCCTTCGTAAGATATTGATCGAATATGAGGGAGATTATCAGCGTACATATCGGTCAAGCTGGGATTCAGGTCGGTAACTCTTGCTGGGAGCTTTACTGCCTCGAGCATGGAATTCAGCCCGACGGCATGATGCCTAGGTATATATATTTTCATCTCTTTAAATTATGCTATCAATTCATTGCTGCTCGTAGATCTTTGTGTGTGTTTTTTTGAAGATCATTGACTTGTGATTGCCTAAACATTAACTAAATCGATGCAATTTTGGTTGACTCTGTCTCATTATTTATGACATACGTTTCAATGATGATCAATTTGTCCATTTTGCTTGGACTTTACACGACATGTTTGTGTTTTTTTGCAGTGATACGTCGCCTGGAGTTGCTCGAGATGCTTTCAATACATTTTTCAGCGAAACTGGAGCTGGGAAGCATGTGCCGAGGGCTATTTTTGTGGATCTGGAACCAACCGTTATTGATGAAGTGAGGACCGGAACTTACAGGCAGCTATTCCACCCTGAACAGTTGATCTCTGGCAAAGAGGATGCTGCTAACAACTTCGCTAGAGGGCACTATACCGGTGAGCTTAATTTAATGAATGTTTGAGTGTTAGGAGGTGATGCATATCAAGTAAATAAATAGTACTGAAAGTTGATTTTTTGCAGTCGGCAAGGAAATTGTGGATCTTTGCCTTGATCGTGTGAGGAAATTAGCAGATAACTGCACTGGTCTGCAAGGGTTTTTGGTATTAACGCTGTTGGCGGAGGGACTGGGTCTGGATTGGGATCCTTGCTGCTAGAACGTCTGTCAGTTGACTACGGGAAAAAGTCAAAGCTCGGGTTCAGCATTTATCCTTCACCTCAGGTATATAAGCAATACAGTGATCAGCCGTGTATTGTTCAAGAAATCGCAAAAGTCTAAATGTACTTAACGCTCTGAACTTTCTGTCTTTTTGCAGGTCTCAACAGCTGTAGTAGAACCATATAACAGTGTTCTTGCTACTCATTCCCTTCTAGAACACACTGACGTTGCTGTCCTTCTAGATAATGAGGCGATATATGATATCTGCAGGAGGTCATTAGATATTGAGAGGCCCACATACACCAATTTGAACAGATTGATATCCCAGATTATATCATCCCTCACCACTTCATTGAGGTTTGATGGAGCCATTAATGTTGATGTCACCGAGTTTCAAACTAACCTTGTTCCATATCCTCGTATCCATTTCATGCTCTCCTCATACGCTCCTGTCATTTCTGCCAAAAAGGCGTACCATGAACAGCTATCTATTCCGGAGATCACAAATTCTGTATTTGAGCCTGCCAGTATGATGGTAAAGTGTGATCCAAGGCACGGAAAGTATATGGCATGTTGTTTGATGTACAGAGGAGATGTTGTCCCCAAGGATGTTAACGCTGCGGTTGCTACTATTAAAACCAAGCGCACTGTCCAATTTGTTGACTGGTAAGTTACGTTGGCTATGATATAAAATGCTTACATATCGACGTGCAGCTAAAAGAAACATTCACGTCACAACTAGACTATCATTTGAAGCTTATGTGCGGCTAGCTTGCCAACTAGTACAACATTTAATGTTTTTCATTTTTTTAAAATTCTCACAGGTGCCCCACTGGTTTCAAATGTGGTATCAACTATCAGCCTCCTACCGTAGTACCTGGGGGAGACCTGGCCAAGGTCCAGCGAGCTGTCTGTATGATCAGTAACAACACAGCTGTGGCTGAGGTGTTTTCTCGCATTGACCACAAATTTGACCTTATGTATGCCAAGAGGGCGTTTGTTCATTGGTATGTGGGTGAGGGTATGGAAGAGGGAGAGTTCTCAGAAGCTCGTGAGGATCTTGCTGCTCTCGAGAAGGACTATGAAGAAGTGGGTGCTGAGGGTGTGGACGATGAAGAGGAGGGTGAAGACTACTAAGAGAACAATGACCATATCAAATTCAACCTTAATGCATCAACTATCTACTTTTTATATCCTTATGCTATGGTATTCTGTATTACCAATTTCCTTGTGAAAAATATTTCCCTTCGACAGAGACGAGATTGCTTCAGTTGATGACCGCAACTCGCGGTATGTATAATTTGTACAACAACAATGTTCATATTTTGGCTAATGGGTCTTGCCCTTGGACATAATATATTGTATTGAATTCAGTTTGATTTTTGAAGAATTTTTGTGAAGTACTTTCGATTTGGTTTTGTCAATGTAAATTTTAGACATGGATATGCTTAGCTGCTAAGCTTACATATAAGATATACTCCATCCATAAATCAAAGGCAACGTAGATGTAATGTAATTAATGTGTCCTATTCTATCATCAAAAAAAATGTGTCCTATTCTAGAAGCTGAACAGAAACAACTGCCGTAAGACCACCTGTTATGAAATACGCATGATGAAACCAAATCACCTAAACTCAAACACATACACAGACACAGCCCAGTATGGTTTGGTATACCCATTTTTAATTCATTTTTCATCTTGCTCATTTTGATAAGAAAGTGACACTACTTGTAGCCAGAGTACCCAAGTCCAACTAGAGCCATAAATTGAGTCTTCTTTTTCTTTCCAACCTTCATTAATTTTTGTAATTATTCATCGTCTCTAACTAAAGCAAACTTTGTTTCATGCCAGAAAAAATTTGTTGGAAATTTTAATATTTCTAAGTGCGGACACTGAATCGAATAATTCAAGTCTTGATAAAATTTCTTGCAAGGTGTACAATAAGATTGAATATTCGAATGCAAATATTGATCGAGTATCGAGTGAGTTATCGATGCTC
The DNA here is from genome assembly GCA_006409495.1 of Sedum album. Classification (NCBI taxonomy): domain Eukaryota; kingdom Viridiplantae; phylum Streptophyta; class Magnoliopsida; order Saxifragales; family Crassulaceae; genus Sedum; species Sedum album. Next base: position 21,378 of record QZGG01000893.1, read on the forward strand.
GAAGTTGAATAGAAAACATGACAAGTTTGAGTCCATGAGGAATGGATGTCAAGACTTCTATATTTGTGTATTCTTATCCCACATAAGTGAGTATGGCGAAATTGTTTAACTTTATATATAATCACATTATGACTGCGTATAGGTTTAGTTGCTAAGCTTGCATACAACATATACTCCTAAGTCAAAACGACCCACCATCTTTGTTATCGGTGATAAATAAAATAATCAAGATGGACAAACTTTGTGGGACGGAGGGAGTATTATTTGGAAAACATATCGAGTGTGTTTCCTTAATTAACCCTTTGAAAAATAATACTCCGTAGTTTCACCATTCTAGATGTTAATCATATACAATTACGTACAATGGCACGAATCCCTTATACCTAAGTCACACTTCATTGCCCAAATTTGAACAAAACCCAAAGCAAGCACCAGATCCAAACAAGACTGAATATAGTACTAGTCTTTTGACATTGGTCTTTGAGTCTTTTGATTACAATAAAAACCATCTTATTTCTTAGTACATCCAGCTAACAATTGTTGAAGTTGATTGACTGTTATGTCACCCTCTCCAGAAAGAGCAGCTGGAAGATGGAGAAGGGTAAGTTAGAGGGTTGCCTCACATGCTTCATTCATGGTTTTACAAGTTTCTACTACCAGTCCACCACCCTCTACTTTCCTCTACCTAACCCATTTCACCATCCATCCATTCATTCAAATTAATATTAATTTATATGTACAAATAAATGGAATTGCATTTGCATGTATATCATTTATTAATTGATTAGGAAGTACATATGTCAGTTGTCACTCACAGTCTATTTTTATTAAAAAGAAATTTAATTGTTACAAGTTGAAATGAAACATACGATTATTATAAATAATCAGGAGTAAATAAAAAAATATGTAGAATTTGTTATTAATTGTCGACCATATTATTAGCAACGTACCATCGCGTGAATACACAGACATACACACGCGTGTGGAGTCTCCGACACACACTATAAAACCATTACATGAAACAACCTTACGACCCTTTATTCGACCAAACAAAAACCAGCCTCATCAGAAATAATATCAACAAATCCATCGGTTCACATAATCTTAGCCATGAGGAATCCATCTTCATCTACATCAGCAAATCAGAAAAAGAGTGATGGTGGTGGTGGAAAGATGGTGTTGAAGAGAGGGCCGTGGACGGCGGAGGAAGATGATTTGTTAACAAAGTGTATTCATAAAGAGGGAGAAGGGAAGTGGAGGACGTTGCCTATGCGAGCTGGACTTGCTCGATGTGGGAAAAGCTGTAGGTTGAGATGGATGAATTACTTACGCCCATGTGTTAAGCGCGGCCAGATCGCTCCTGATGAGGAGGATCTTATCCTCCGCCTCCATCGCCTCCTCGGAAACCGGTACACTTTGTTCTGATATATATTCAATTTCTCTCTCTGTAATTAAGCAAGGTGCTAGTTGGGAAATGATTGATAGATTGATAGATTGATATTAGGGTTTTAAACGCTGTTCTGGAATTAGGGTTTTCTTGGATCTTGAGGGGACTTTGGGGTTAGGGCTAGTATGGATTTGGGGGTTAGGGTTTTTGGCCTTAGTGGAGTATCATTGAGCTGAACCGAAATGGAATTGAACTGATAACAAGATCTATCCGAATTGATCAGTGGATACGAAATATATTAAAGTTAATCGTACTAAGATCATTGAAACAAACTGGAAAATCTTTACTTTCAAGATAAAATAGTGTGAGATGAAAACAAAAGGTTACAGGTTCAAATGAAAAAATTTCTTGTATCAAAAAAACAAATGAAATTTTTTCTTTACAGTACAAATATTGTATTATGATTACTTTCTAAGAGATGATATGCTATTGGTGTAGCTGGTCGTTGATAGCGGGAAGGATTCCGGGGAGGACGGATAATGAGATCAAGAACTATTGGAACACACACCTTAGCAAGAAGCTCATTAGCCAAGGGATTGATCCCAAGACTCACAAGCCTCTCTTGGATACTTCTTCTGCAGCTACTCATACAACTAACCCGCTTGTTGTTGCATCAAAAGATAGGAAGATAGCTGATTCCAATAATTCAGGAACCTCAAAAGTGGCTACAACTACTGGAACTACGCCAACATCGACAGGCCAAAACCCTAGTACGCAGTTTCCACCTTATAACTCAGGCTCAGTGGCAGATGGTTTTGAAGAGGAGCAGATGGTTCATCATGGATATGGCAGTGCAAGTCATGAACCTGGATGTTATAGTGATGGTTATCATCAATATCATCAGACTAACTTGGATACTTTAAAAAATGGGGTTGGTGGCTACCATGTGAACTTGCAGCAGAGACCCTCACAAGGACTTAGCAATGAAGATATAGGCGCTGTTGGCGGTGGTGGTGTTGGAATCAGTTGCGAAGGGATGGTGGAAGATGATGGGGTGTTCTCATCCTTCTTCAACTCTTTAATCAATGATGACATGTTTGTATGATCAGGTGGTTTTCACATCAATGATTCTGAGGGAGATGCCAGCTTGTACAATACATGTGCGTTGCCACAGATGACTAGTAGTAATATAGAATATAGTGCTGAAACTCAGCTAGCAAGGGTCTTTATTTACCAAGCTGCAATGGTGTTTCTCTCTCTACACATCTTCTTAGTTACTGACCGAGATATTTCCATCCTTTGTTGTTGCTAATTATGCCTATCCATTTACTTCCAGTTTCCTTTCCTTGTGGTGTGCCTGTTGTCAAGTGTGTGTCATCCAACCCGATCTATAAAAGTGTAACTTATGGTTAGTCGACACAGAAATATTTTATAAAGGCCGTCAATAAATTCTATCAGGCACATATAGTTTTGGTTGTTCATGAATAGCTTGTAACACTGGATGTATCTGGCAGAAAACTCAACCAAACAGTAGTCCACAGCACAAAAAAGAGTTTTGAGTGAAATTATGGAAAATCGTATTTGAGGAAATTTTCTATATTTTTCATGGATGCAAATGGTCTCAAGTCACAACGATGCATATTGCACATCACACTCCGACTAAATGATTCTGATCTTCTTATACTAATACGAGAAATTGTCCGTTAGCATCAATCATTTTCACTTACAATTAAAAATAACCATTTAACTGTTGTGATAGTTAGAGAAAAGATTAATAACGACGCATATTTTTTCGTGAGATGGTGAGACATAAACTCAATCGTTGATTACTAATAATCCAACATATGAGCTTTAAACTCAAAATAATCGTCAAATTCAATCACACCGTATTTTTTTAAAATCTAACCGCTAAATTTAATTAAAAACAATTTAATCTCAACCGTATGATTAATCAATCAAATCCACGGTTACAGTTAGGTCCTTCTATCTCACCAAAATATAATTTTCTTTTTGATCTTAACCTGTGATAGTTAAATGGGCTGATATAAATTTTTAAAGACTACGAAGAACAATTTTTAAAAAGCTAACATTTTAAAAACAGAATCTTTTAAAGGATCAAGTTCTATTGAGATTGATCCTCGTCAATCTGTCAGTTTGGATTAGTAATTGTCAAATATAACCGCCACGTATTTTGTGCATATGAACTCTCAAATTTAATTAAAGTTTGAATTAATTACAACCATCAATTAAAAAGAATTAAAGGTCATGAATTTGGCCTATCTTCCTACATTTATATATTTTCTCTCTCGATCTAAACCCATCTTTTAAATAGTACAAAACATTTTTTTGTATTTACTTTATTCTTGAATCATTTATTTTTTTACATTTTTGTGTCATTTAAAAGTTATACGCGATATTTTCTAATTTTGATTGTTTTAAAAGCTGAAAATATCGTTAACCCCTTTTTAATGGAATAGTGTAAAGAAATAAATAAAATAAAAATCCGTCATTTAGAGATAGTATAAACTAACTTTTGGAAAACAAATAGTTTATAGAAATTGTAATTTGATGGGTGATTAAAAAGGAAAAAATTCTAGGCACGGATAAATTTTCGTAGGACATGCAGACACAATTTCTTGTTAATTATAATATATCGGTTGAGATTTAAAATAATAACCATAAAATCCAACCGCACCGTATTTTTCACAAATCTAGCTAAATGCCATACATAATAAAATTTCAACTTAAATTTTAATCATTGATTAATCAAAATCAACGGTTCATATTTCATCCTACGATCTCACATATGTTGAATGTTTCATGCAATCCTAACCCTGATTAAAAGTATTTAATCTTGTACATAAACAGATTCATGTGAAACTGAAACACATTATTTCAATCGTTTATTTTTATCCATACCGGTTCAAGGTCCATAATCAGTGACCCTCTTTCCAGCCCAACAGATCATAAATTCAAAGAAAGCGCTAGCTACCCAATGAATTTTATTGTCACACATGACTGACCGGACGGTCAACGCTCATTTAACTAATAGTCCCACGGATAGCTACGTTGCGTCCACTGCTAATTAGTTCGAAGCAGCTACAACTAACTTTCTCATTTCTATGGAATGTTAGGGTGTCAAACTAAACGACCCAAGGTAGCTTAATTAATCATATAGAAAATTAAATTTTATTAATTTAATTTTTAAAATTATTTACGAAAGTTATTTTTATTCGTAAGTAGATAATTAATATGTACTACCCTCATAGGAAGTGTTGCGATAAAATAGTTTATCTAGCTTTCACGTACACTTTCTCCCACCCGTGTGGGAATAACATATCGGAGTGTAATAGTAGATGCACTTATTAACTAAAGCGCTAAAGAAATTTTAAAAGATTACAATCATTGTGTATCAATTGTACTGAACTTTAATATTTATTATTTATTAAAGTAAATTATAAGACAATAGAAGTATTGACTAATATGAAGTTGTTTCCAGTTTCGGAATTCAAGAAATTATCCGGCTTAAAAGATTTCTGCTAAAACTTAAGTATGAATATCCAAATTCAATTAGCCGTGCCTGAATATTTGTCAAAATTCAACTAAAAATTGCAATCCTCAAAACTAATAAGAATTTACATCAAACAACTCGACTCAATCTCATTTCCATTCACTTTCAAGCTTTCCAAAAATAAAACAATACTAAAAAACTTCATAACCATGAAACAAAACCAAAATAGTTAGTACTGACCGGGATATAATCGTGAGACAAATCCCTTCATCCGCCTCCGTTGGAGCACAGCCATGGTCGGAGGAGCAGACGACGGCTCTTGTTAACCTGATGTGTCTTTTTTACACAATGTGTTTGAGATAATTTTCATGGAAATAGTGAGAGTTTGATCACCACTAAACGAGTGATTTTGTATATGAAGTAGATGTTCGGATTGAATGGTAGATTTTGAGATCACCGGCTGTTATGACTTTTGACTACATGTATTCATTAGAACGTAATGTATGAAAATGGGACAACCAAACATTCTTACACACACACAGATGACCAAATGGCTCTATAGAGTTTATGTTGGACATACCAAACTTTCTCTAATCTGTACACCAAATGGCCAGCCCCAGTAGCATTTTCGTTACGCTCTTCGAAATCATTTAGCCATATGTGTAGATCAGATCAGCAGCCCTAACTATTATTTAATATAATATTAGTGGTTAAAGTGAATAATCAGGTAATATACGAAACAGTGTCACAACGATTGTCAACCTTTGTAGTAATTTGAAGCTAACCCAGGGGCGAAGCCAGCTGGTTGGCTTCTGGGCTTCAGCCCGGTAAGATTTTGGCCCAAAATTTTTTTACACCTTGAATTTTTTTACTCCAACCGAGCTGACTCTGCCACAGCCCGGTAACTACTTCTGAAAATTTTTTAGCCCTACAAGTTTCAAAATCCTAGCTTCGCCCCTGCTAACCCCTAAAGGAGAGTTATTATAATTCATCCTCTAAATGTAAATTGTTCCGAAAACTATTTAAAACTATTTTTTATTCTTCAAAGCATCATACATTTTATATTAAAATTGGCATTATATGAATGACTTAGTGCAATAGTATATTTTTCCAGAGTAAATTTCAAGAAGAACATAAATAAATGTAAGACTGTAATATACGACATTGATCGTTGATTCATAATATTCTAATGGATAAGATTTAATTCTTAATAAAACCGTCAAACTCAAGCGCTATGATTTTTTTTTGCAAATTCAACGGTTTATTAAATAAAAACCAATAACTTAATTTTTACTTGATGAATTATCAAAATCAACGATTAGTATTAAACCCTTGAGTTTCGTAAAAACTTATTGATTCTTTTGAAGTAACCCTATGTTCACATATGTGTCTAATAATATGTTTATTATATTTAAACACAACTAGTAATTGATGCACTATACAGTTATGCTTATGATATGTATATTAAAGATGTATATTGTTATATGTTGTTAAATTACTAATTTGAGGGTAATTCATAAAAAAATTGTCACTACGTACTTTTATACCTCTTGCAACATTGAGAAATAGGTGTTGCATAGGTGTATGTTGCATAAGTTTCGCGCGACATACAAGTTGAGGTTGCATAAGAGAACACGTTGTCTTAGATCACTTTCGCAACATACACTTACGCAACATCTAAACATTTGTTAAATAACTTAAAATGATGTACTAATACAACATACAGTAACACAACATCACAATGTATGTTGCATTACATGGAACAAGGAAAGCTTGTTGACTTTTCAACGTCATTGAAAAGTAAATAGTACAAATGGTTTATGATGGTTGGTGAAGGGTAGTTTGTTCTCGTTCGGTTACGCAACATACTTATGCTAAAATAAAGGGGGAAATTTTCATGAAATTGGGAGTGAAAATGAGGGAGTGAAATGTCAAGAATAAAAAATTATTGAAGGGGGAAATTTTCATGAAATAAAAAAGAGGGAGTGAAAATAAGGAGAAAAATTAAGGAAGAAAAATTAGGAGGGAAAATAAGGAGGGAAAATGTAATGATTAAAAAATGAGAAGAGTGGTAAAATAAAGTGAAGAGTGGGAATAAGAGTGGGAAAAATGAAGAGGGTTTAGAGTTTGAGTTTAAGATTTTGAGTTAGCAAAACATAATCATTATCTGATTATAATTTTTTATATGTATATGCATTAATCAAGTCTTACAATGAAATTATTATGTAATGCAATTAACAACTATACACATGTATTGAATGATACATGTATATTTTAATTTATCCTATTTAATTGAGGCATGATCTTTTTGATTGAATAAGTTAGTAAACTTATGCTTTTAGTTTGAAATTCTTGTTTGATATGATTTCATGAAGTGACGAATATGATATGATCATTTGAATACATCATTCTCTATTGAATGTCCAATTATTAGTGAACATATACAAGTTTTATTTTTGACATTTCAACATGAGGTATCTGATTGTGCATGACCTCAATATATATGTATGACTACTCAAACGTATAAGGTTTCGGAGTAAGGATTTGGGGTATATAGTTTGGGTATAGGGTTTAGGGTATTGGATTTGGAGTATAGGGTTTGGGGTAAAGGATTTGAGGTATAGGGTTTAGGGTATAGGGTTTGTGATATAGGGTTTGGAGTATAAGGTTTGGGGTAAGGGTATAGGGTTTGTGATATAGGATTTGGAGTATAGGGTTTGGTGTAAAGGGTTTGGGGTATAGGGTTTAGAGTATAGGGTTTGTGGTTTAGGATTTGGAGTATAGGGTTTGGGGTATTAGATTAAGGGTTTGGGGTTTATGGTATAGGTATAAGGGTTTGGAGTTTGGAGTATAAGTCTAAGGGTTTGGGGTTTAGGGTATAAGCTAAGCATTTGGGGTTTAGGGTATAAATCTAAGGGTTTGGGGTTTGGAGTATAAGTCTAAGTGTTTGGGGTTTAGGGTATAATCATAAGGGTTAGGGGTATAAATTGAGGGGGGAAATTTACAAGAATGAATAATGGGTATAGGGAAATATTTTTAAGTAATTCTTAATGTAAAAGAAGTAAAAGATACATAATGTTATTATGTATGAAATGTAATTTATGTATGGAATGCATAAGATACGTAATTTTTAATTTTAGTTACAATTTTTATATAGGAAATGTAATTTATGAGTACCAATATTTTGTTTGAGATAAAATATTTTGGTTACATATTTGTATTGCATATTTTTTCGTACGACATATTTGTAAATTATTTTGAAATTTAATTTTTATCATTTAGATTTAATATACTCAAAATATACTTTCAATTTTAATACAACAATTAAATATTCAAATATACGGTTATATAAGAATTTTCATTAATTTATACTTAATTATCATAGAGTGAAATTTATATTTTATGAATTTATATTTGATTATCACAAAGTGAAATTTTGTAGCCAAAAATTTTGAGGGAAAAGTAAAATTTTGTAGATTGATAGAAGAGGGAAAGGAAATTAAGAAGAGGGAAAAATTAAAATTTTGACAGATACAATCTGAACCGTCGATCTCCAAACAATCTTGACCCTTGGTTTAAAACCCTACTTATTATCTCCGAACAATCTTCACTCTCATCAGCCATCACCACAAAATGACTCTGGCTCTTCAAGCTCTAGCTCAGGGATACAATCCTCCACCTCTTTTGTTCATTGTTTGTGTTTGTGTTTGGAACAAAAACTGTCTTAGCTGATTCTCAGAAACCCCATCTGTCCATTGTTTTAACACATAAGGAAGAAAAAAATTTGCTTTCTGATTAGTTTTTGTTTCCGGTTGTTGTAGCGTTGGTGGATCATCAGCTGCGACTCCCAGAGTTTGCAGTGCCAGAAAGCTACTCTCTTTCATTGAAGCCGGACTTGCTAAATTCTAATTTCACAGGATCTATCCAAGTCAAGTTGCGGATACTTGAGGAGACACCATTTCTGATGTTAAATGCCGTGAATCTAAGCATTAACCTTCAAGATATCACTTACACCTACATTGATAAGGTAAAAATCTTGAATCTTTCTAATCAAAACACATTTGTTTACATAAAAGGTTCTTCTTTTATACGCAGGTTGTGCAACCTATCCGGAGCTCCTTTAATCTTGAAGATGAAGTTTTTATTATAGAGTTTGAACAAAAATTGCCAAAGGGGATTGGTAATCTGTCAATCGGACTGTTCAGAGGATTGTTTGATGAGAATCTAATTGGGTTCTACAGAAGGTGATATTGGTTTTTCATTTCCACATTCTTCACATTGGATAAAAATTATTCATAATTAAGTGTATGCCTATTTGCTCTAATGCAAATACTCTCAGTTTTGAAAGTGCTTAATTATTTGTAAATGCAGGAGTGCAGTATCCTCTTAATCATCTCGTGACAAGGCAAAAGATGGTCATCTCTTTAGAGCCTGGGTCGTGGATGAGTGGCCTTGAAGTTCCTGATGTTTCGGCTTGATTTCATCTAGTTTTACACAAAGCCACAACCCATTGTGTGACCGCACCGAGGACAGTAAGAGTTGATCAATTATGTGTTTAGATACCATGGAGCTACAACAAGTGTTGGTTTGATCTAATGTGATTCTAAGAAGTGCAGTTGGTGTGTCAAGAATGCCATCACTTGTTTGCTATCCAGCTACTGTTCTGGAGTTCTAATAAAGTATTGTGGAACATATTAAGTTTTTGTATTTGCAATTTGTATATTGGTTACTTTTTGGATTATTTTTAATGAAATGTAAATTTAAAATTTATTGTTTGTTGAATTATAGTTATTTATAAATTTGTCGAACAAGCGAATGTGTTTTGATCATGTTGCTTAAGAAAAGGTATAAAGAAATAACATATATTTATGCAACATATTTCACGTTGCGTTACAAAACATGCACGGAGAGTATCATGTTGCAAAAGGTAAAACGTTTATGCAACTTAGTCTAATGCAACAACATAATGTCGCAAAAGAGATAAATGCTTATGCAACATACCCCTCGATGTATGTTGCACGACTTATGCGACACGTCCTATGCGACAATATTTTTTACAACATGTTGTATGTTGCACGAGGCTTACGCAACACATTTTCGCTCTTTTGCAACACACACTTGCATGTTGCAAAGTGTGTAAAAGTACGTAGTGTGTGGCTTCAAAATAACTGCTAATAAAGTGATTGCACTTTATATATAGCAGAGAGTGGAGATATATATGTTAAGAATCAGTCAGTGAACCTAATGATATGGACAACCTTGGTGCACAAAAGGGAGAGGGTTTTTCAGAAAGACTTGGGTTATATATAGAAAGCATACAGCCAGATTTGAGCGACAGTCGTCTAGCGGAAATTTCTAAGCAATGTAGCTTGGTGACCACTTGTAAACTCATTAGGACAGCTGAAGGCAGCTCAAGGATACTTAGAGGAGCATCATTAGTGATCCAAGGCAACTAAAGAGCTCATTTGGCAAGCTGGTGCAAAGTTATGGATAGATTGAGAGCATTTCGTATCTAGCTATTCCAAGAATCTGTTTGGGAGAGTCTGTTGAGCTTGGGGCAGCTGAACAAGTTGGAATGACAGGTCAAGAAAGATCAACTATCCATGAGGGACAGCTTGAGGAACTTGGGTTGTGAGCTCAAATCACTAGATGGAGTGGCAACTAGCTGGGCAGCTCGTTATGACTTCTAGTTTGAGTTTGATGGCTAACTTTGGCATGAATCAACGGAAGCATGATCACCAGTGATCAAGACACATCAATACGTGATATATAGCGTTTTAGTCGTGATCTTAGTGACCAATATAAGCTATGATCACCATGTGAATAAACAAGTTACTAATGGGGAGATACCTTATCCGTTTTGAATGCAACGCTTAGGAGGCTTCAAGAGGCACAATAGTGTCCTTTAACTGTACTATCCGTACATGAATAGGAAGGGAATTCTTGTCAATAAACGCAGAGGAAATTAAAATTTTACTAGAATTATATACAACGATCTTTGCATGCAACTGATTTCAAAACGAAGATGTTCATACCTTTGTTTCTTGTTATCAAACAAGAAATACTTGTAGATGTCGCAGAGCAAGCTAGACTTCAAAGTAAAAGCCCTCCTCAATATCCACCGAGAAATTAATTAGAAAACCGAACTTTCTTCTTGCTAGAGAATACTAATTCGGTGTTTCTTAATTTCTATTCACCAATAGAAATTGCAATATATTCTGATATTTTCTGGTTTCTCAGCACATGAGAGGTTTTGGTTCAAATTGTTTATCAAATAAACTTAGAGAGTCTACTTATAAGACACTAGTCCAGGTTTATAGTGGACTAGAAACTGACCGTTGCATTATCACGTTTTTCAACCATGATCCAATCATATTTGGAACATGGCACAGGAAGATAAGTTTTAGATCTTTCTCTTATTTTTCCAACCATATATTACTCAGTCAAATCAAACTTCCTATGCGAAAGTTATGATTAAAATACGAAGTGTGTGCAGTAGTTCCGCAACAACTTACAGAACAACTTGTACCACGTTTTTCGATATTATCCGATTCTTATTTGACTCAAACTACTGAACGAAAAATCTGCATTTTTCTTTCCTCTTTCTATACATGTATAGCACGTAAAATACGAAATCTGCATTTTTGTGATATGTATAAGATAAGCACAAAATAAGGAGCTGATCTCAACAACACTTGTTGAATCGTGTATATCAAGTTCTATCATAATTTAGACCATGATACAATTATATTTTGACTTAACTTAAAACATAAACATTTTAGATACTTCTAATATCTATTTATACATGTAAAGAGCATAAGAAACGAATTTCATATGAGTGAAATGTGAATATTATAAGAAAGCGTGATTAACAATCAATTTTACTTACATTGTCACTCATATAATCAACTATACAATTCAAACTCTATGTATATTGGAAATTTTTTTAGATATGCCCTAGTTTTGAAAAAAACTTTCCCAAATGCCCCACTTTTCAAATGTGTTTCCCAGATGCCCTATTTTGTAACCAATTCGGTCTTGACAGAACCGACTTGTTACGAAAACATAATGTCCGATCTTGTGAAAACCGGTCTGTTTGAAAATTAACCAATCCGGTTCCACTAAGACCGGTTTCATATCGAAAATATTTTATTGGTCAAATTGTCGTACGTGGTGCTGACTGGGCAGCCCAGTCAGCATTTTTATGAGTTCGGTCTTAGCAAGACCGGATAGGTCTGAAATATTACTCCGCAGCGCCTCATTCCTCCTTCGGTTAGAACATCGACTCCGGCGTCTCTCAAGCAGCAATCCGACCCTCTCCGACGCAATTTGGTGGTAGATCGACATGGAAGGATGGCATGCTAATGATTTTGAGGTTAGATTATGGTTTTAATTTTGAAATTGAGTAGTGTAATTAGGGTTGTAGGTTTTGGGTGTTATTAGGGTTATTGGATTTGTGTGATGTTAGGGTTATGAATTTAATGGTTTAGGGTTGTTGATTTTCAATGGTATATGGTATTGAATTTGTGTGTTGTTAGGGTTTTGAATTTTAGGGTTAATTGTGTTTATTAGGGTTTATTAGGGTGAATGTTAGGGTGAATTAATTGTCAATGAATTTGTGTGTTCTTAGGGTTATTGGATTAATTGTGTTCTTAATATGTTTTGTAATATGTTTAGGTGTTAGATTGAATATATTGTTAATATGTTGTTGTTAATATGGTATAGATGAATCTTGACGATATTGTTACTCCCGGACCGATTGATGGTTCTGTGTTAACTCAGCAACGTACCCATCGTTCGGAAGAGGTGTGGAAAAATCCGGTAAGTTAATAATTTAATTTCACATAGTATTTTAATAGTTAATTTTTCAACATTAGTTAATGAATATTGTATATAATTTTGCAGATGGACAAAACATTAAAGTTAGTGCATCGTCGGCTATTGCAGATGGATCCCAGGATTGTGCCATATGTAGTTAGAGCTGGTTTCTACACATGAAGTCAGGTGCACAATATTGCAATTGATTGGTCATTATTGTCAGCATTGGTGGAACGGTGGAGGCAAAAGACTCACACGTTCCACCTACCAGTGGGAGAGTGCACGATCACTCTCCAAGACGTTGGTTTACTTTCAGGATTGCCCATTGAAGGAGAGGTCGTTTCTGGTAAGGAGGATCATAATTGGGAGGCAGTGTGTATCCAGTTGTTAGGAGCTTATCCTGAGTGTCCCAAGTCCCCTACCTTAGCGCGACGTAAGTGGTTTTTAGAACATATGACAGTCGTACCGGACGATGCTACTGAGGAGGTTGTACAGCGATACGCCAGGGCGTATATACTTTGCATGTTAGCGTCTTCGCTGATGCCGGATTTAGGGAGAGATAAAGTACCACTACATTACTTACCGTTGTTGGCGGATCTAGATGCAGTGAGTTCATATTCATGGGGGAGTGCAGTGCTTGCTTTTCTTTATAGACAATTGTGCAACGCAGCGTGTGAGGGGCACAAACAAATGGGAGGCTGTCTTATCCCAAAAGCAACAATTGCTACGTGTCAATTCTATGTCTCATGATATCATAAACTGATTCAGGATAAGAATGTGTCATCACTGTGAAATCAGTTTATTTCTTAATTTCAAATTATATAGTAATTATGATCAACTCTTTAATCATATGTGCACATACTCATATATAATTCATCAAGGGACCCATTGATATCATTGCTCATTTTAGTATGAGGGACATTGGTACTATTGACAATTACAATTATTCATATAAAAATATATTTTGAGATAAAATCTGATAAAAGCCACTTACGGGCAATTTAGACTATATCCACAAATATATATATTTTCACATGATAAAATAATTATCGCATACCTTGAAATTTGATGCAGAGTAAAACGCAGAGGAACAACTAAGGGAAGAAACCCTAATTTTATTTCATAAAAACTCAAAACTATCTTACATACGACTCATAATGTCGTATTTATAGTGCTAGGGTTTCTAAAATACGAAAATAAACAAAATAAAACGACAATGACAAAACCGTAAATAAACTGAAAACTTTAAAAATCAAAATAAAATAGAAGACGACTCCGAATGCCCAGAAAACAAGGTGTTGTGGGCTGAAATCGGACATCAGGAACTCAAACTGCTAATTTGCATCGGGATGCCTGTTTCGGGTGATCCTATTTCTCCAAGTATGAAACTGCCAACTGATCTACATCAGAATTGAAGACACTAGCAAAACATAGATGAAACTAACACTATCCATATTAAATATTATACTTTTGGTCACGTCCAATACCTTGATCAATTATCAAGTATTCATTTGATTAAATTGACAACATCCTGTCATATGATCTGTAGAACATGATCATCAAATAAACCAAATGCTAACTGATAATTAATGTTCCTCTTTAATTATCATTATTAGGGATATTTTAGAATATTTTTCAACTCATTTTATAGAGTTCTACAATTACAAGTCCTCAACTTGAATTATCTATAAGCAAGAAATATTTAAGGAACAAAATGACAATTATATCATTTATTACATGAACATAAGCAAGAGAACAATCACAAATTAATTGACATCTAGATCACTTTACTAACAGAATGATTGAAGAAAATTTTGTAGTTTGTAGTGTATGGTAGGAGTAGGTTTAGTGTAACTTGGGGACTTACTTTCATCTTCAATACAAGAATGGAAACTAGGCCTTATTGCATTTAGTACCAATATGTGTTTAGTAGTAAAGTGGGGGTTTGAGAATTAGGAGAAGGATTTCTTACATTAGGTATGCAGAGTATGTCGATCAAGAACTATCATGAAAAAACGCTGCAAACAATGAAAATAAGGGTTGTTGTCTTGGAGGGAGTAATTTGAATTTTTGTTGAGGAGAAGAACTGAAGAAGACCATCGAAAGTTTCAAACCAGAAACCATGTATGAAGAGAAAGAGTGGTGATTTTAATGAGAGGTTTGACATGGTTAAAAAGTTGGAAAAACTATCAAATATATAACCTTTGAGTTATGTTATTTCGTTTTTGTCAAGTTTGAGTTGAGTTTCAAAAATGTCATCTTCTTAAGATCCCGCTGTTTCAATTCGCGGGATCTCAAAACCAAAAAAAATACGTGGCATTTTGATCATATGTGGCGTGCCACTTCTGCGTCAAAACAACGCGTTTCAAAGTGTTATGGGATCCCACGGTTTGAAGCTGCGGGATCAACTAAAAACATCGTTCCCGCTGTTTCAAAATGCGGGATCCCATGTTAGATAATTTTATTTGTTTAATTTGAGGGATCTCATTGAAACCACCAAAAATAATAAACAAATGTAACGAGTAGATGATTAAAACGATTCATTGCCGATAGAGAGGAAAAGAAAAGAGGATAACACGAAGAAGAGGAAAGAAAGGTGGAGAATATGGTGAGGAGAAAAGAGAAAGAGAAAATTAATTCTTAAACTTTAAATATTATAGTATATTGATTGTAAAAATATTGGATAATAATTACACGTTAAAAAATCAAACGGACTAAAATTAATTGTAAATATTTTTTACTTAATTATTCCATATTGAATATTGAAATGTCAAACATACTAAATATTAATATATCAAAAAGTAAACGTGCTAAAATTAATATACTAAATTACTAAATTAGTCCAAATTGAAAAGTCAAACGTGTAAAATTAATCGTAAAATAATTGAAAATCAAAAGTCAAACAGATCTTAACGGTATGTTTTAGTTTTAAATTGTAAAAATATCTTCCATTTTGAACTTATTCTATATCAGGGATTGAATTATGTACTTATTAATTGTATAGTATTTCATCAACTTAGTGACAAATTTGATTTACTAATTATTTACTTGTTAAATTAACTTAATATCTTTTGACTAATTATTGCAATATTAAGTACATAATATTCAACAATCAATGTAATTTTCGTTATATGCAATATTTTTACATTTAATATGTTTACATATTTAAAGTTTTGAAATTAATTTTTTCTTTCTCTTCCCTCTTCTTCGTAATCTCCACCTTTCTTTCACTCTCTATCGGTAATGGCTCGTTTTAATCATCTACTCATAACACTTTTTATTATTTTTGGTGGTTTTGATGAGATCCCGTAAATTAAACAAATAAAAATTCATTTAACATGGGATCCCGCGGTTTGACGCAGACGTGTCACGCCACATAGGATCCAAATGCCACATAATTTTTATTTTAAGCGGATTCCACGATTGAAACAGCGGGATCTTAAAAAGATGACATTTTTGAAACTCAAAACTCAAACTTGACAAAACTGAAATAACATAACTCAAATGTAATATTTTTGATAATTTTCTCAAAAATTGATAATACTACGCAACATATACATTGAAGAGTAGAAAGAAAAAAGATGCGGACAAATTTGAAAGGAGGCCAACAAATCTGAAACAATCAAAATAATGTTCTTAGTGTTACAAGATAGCTAATTGTAAGAGCAACTCTAGTCTGTTAGGTAAATTAGTTCTCAAAAAAAATTTATATTACTTAGCTAAAATTTAGCTAATGAGCATATAATGTTGCTCCAATGGGAAATTATGAACATATATAAATAAAATATAAAAAATTTGATTTAATTTTTCACAATCTTATCACCTAAAAAAACCAATTTCCAAACTTATATATTTAATCAAAATCTGCAAAAAGTAATAACAGAAGTACACCGTAAACCACACAAGTTTGCTTATAAAAATATGAGATGTGATGAAAATGTAATTAGAAAATGTATTGTATAGGATAGATAATGTGATATGAGCTAAATTTAGCTATTTAAAACCAGTCATGTATAATTAGAGATTGTATCATGTGGAACCCCTTTTCATGGATCCTCCTTTGCAGCCGTTGATTGCATTTTCTGTTTGCATTTTGGACGCACCAGATTGTGCAGCGCATTAATGAGCATGTGCAACTCACGTGTGCATTTGTCATGTGCAACTCACGTGTGCATTTTAAAAATGCAAACACGTGGCACAATCTGGTGCGTCCAAAATGCAAACAGAAAATGCAATCAACGGCTGCAAAGGGGGATCCATGGATTCATGAAAAAGGGGTTCCACATGATACAACACCATTATAATTATAGTGTAACATCTCACATCGACAAGGATGAGAATGAAAGTTAGGTAGATAAGCTAACTTGTCAGGTCTCATGTCACCTAAGTATAATAATTTTTAAGATAAAAATCTTAGATTGCGGTGACCTAGAGGACTTGGGTGGCATATGTTTAAATGGTTGCGGTGGAGATGCTTTAAGTCTTCTAGTACGATGAAAATTCATTCAAATTTATTATAAAATTAAAAATTATTATTTTGTAAAAGAATACATTTCTCAATTCGCCACCCCTTCACGTCTGAGACGACCACGACGACCCCGGCGACGGTCGTATCTCGCCAATCCCCCCATTTTCTAAAAACGAAAATTAGGGTTAGGGCACCGTGGACGGAGAAATCCGGATCGGTTTAATCCCATTTCGTATCCGTCTTTTTTGAGATTGGATTTCATTCGGTGAACTAAAATGAGCAGCTTCGATTCCGCACCTTCCAACTCCCATGGCAATCTCGATGAGCAGATTTCCCAGCTTATGCAGTGCAAACCCTTGTCCGAACCAGAGGTGCTGCTGATTCATTCTTTTTTCATTTTTCGTGTGTTTTGATGTTTGGATATGATGTGTTGGGCAAGATTGAATTTTTATGATGTTTTTCATTGGCTTTGGTTTTGAGTTAGAGACTTGGATTTGGGGTCTGGTTGCTGTTGTTGTTCTCATGATCTGCCATTTTCAGTTTGTTGTTGATTTGAGTGGTCATATCTCAGTGTGCTTTGTTTGATTTATTAGAATGCTGTGTCTATGTAATGTTTAAAGAGTACTTAGGATAATATTATCAAGTTATGGTGCTCCTTGCAAAGTAAGGAGCTGGTTTCTTATAGAGGGTCTTTTTCAGTTCGGTAGTTTTAGTAATAATTATAGATACTTTTTGGAGTTTATAACTTCTATCATTCCATTTATATCCACATACTCTGTTGAAGAGAGTCTGTTTTTCGTCTCTGTTACTTAACGACAAATGTGGGGTTCATTATAATGGTGTTATTATAAACAGATTTATGCCGTACCAATTGGTTTTTTTCTTTGTTGTGTGTTGGCTCTTGATTTCTGTTATGGCCTAGTACTTAATGGTCGCTTAATCTAACCCTCTTCTGAGTGCGTTATGATTTGCTGATGTGACACCTGATATTATTTTATGTAGTACATTCGAGTTGAGCTACTGTTGTTTCGAATGAGTGTTGAAGAGCTTCCATCTTATGATTTTTGTATGAAAAATGTTGTTAGCTTTATCCTTAAATCTCTCCTGATATGCATATGCGTGCACTCAGTATAGCTGTAGTACTCTGTTTTACCATCTGTTTTAGCATGCAATGGCAGGTTCGTGATTTGACCCGTTTAATATATTGATATCATCATGCTTCGTGATGGATCCATGAATTGACTATCTCATCCTTCTATTTGTTTTGTATCTACTTCAGTGCTAATAAATACCTCTATCCGAATGCAGGTTAAGGGGTTATGTGAAAAGGCAAAAGAGATATTGATGGAAGAAAGCAATGTTCAGGTTTGACGATTTTTCTTTCCAGTTCACAACTTCATAGTTACATCCTGCCTAACTGATTTCATATATTTTTATTTCTGTGACCGTAGCCTGTTAAAAGCCCCGTAACAATCTGTGGCGATATTCACGGTCAATTCCATGATCTTGCGGAGCTTTTCAAGATTGGTGGTCAGGTATATAATTTGGCAAATTTTTATGGTTCCATCTGCGAAGCTTCAGTAATTATTAGTGAAGAAACATATATTTCAGTATTAAAACAATACTTGAAACTTTTGCGTGCAACACACTTGTGTATCTCATCTATCTCTTTCGTCTAAAATTTTACAGTGTCCTGATACAAATTATTTGTTTATGGGTGACTATGTCGATCGTGGCTATTATTCAGTTGAGACTGTGACAGTAAGTACTGACTTCTTCCCTCTTCCATTTTGATATTTATTATAATGTTGAGCTGCAGAGAATCTTTTACATGAAAAATCCGTACTGTTTTCATAATTTGAGTTCGTGTAATTGTTATCCGTCTTATTCCACCAAGTATGCACTAGATCCCTTATAATGTAATAACATATTGTGCTTGTAATTTACATTTGATGTCATTTGTTCATGTGCTTATTCGTTTACAAAACAGCTTCTGGTAGCACTCAAAGTCCGCTACCCTCAAAGGATAACAATCCTCCGTGGTAACCATGAAAGTCGTCAGGTATCTCCTGAATTATCTTATAAATGTTCTTCTCCTTATCTCAAATGCAGCCTACGAATCGGTATCTCTGATTGCATTCTTTTTTGGTTAACATTTTTTAAATTGCTAAAATGTGCAGATTACTCAAGTTTATGGATTTTATGATGAATGCCTTCGAAAGTTTGTCCTATATTCTTTACCCAAGGCTCTTAAACAATATGCATTTATTTAATTCGTACGATTTGAATTTTACTGGCTCTTTGGATACATTGTGTTTTTATGTGTATGCTCTTATTTGCTATTCAGATATGGAAATGCCAATGTTTGGAAGATATTCACAGATTTGTTTGATTATTTTCCGTTAACCGCATTGGTAAGAGACATTTTTCTCATAAAATTAGTTGTGTGCCAACAGTTGGTTATTTGGTTATACTCATCCTGAAATACCATCCCTAAAGGTTGAATCCGAAATCTTTTGTCTTCATGGTGGTCTTTCGCCATCAATTGAAACTCTTGACAACATCCGCAACTTCGACCGTGTTCAAGAAGTGCCTCATGAAGGGCCCATGTGTGACTTACTTTGGTCTGACCCAGACGATCGCTGTGGCTGGGGTATCTCGCCCAGGGGAGCAGGATATACTTTTGGCCAAGTATTTAGCTTATCCGTTCTTGGTTTATCTTCTTATTTTATTCAGTTTTCACTGCAAGCACTCTTACTTGAATGAATCTGACAGGACATATCTGAACAATTCAATCATACAAATAACTTGAAGTTGATTGCGAGAGCTCATCAACTGGTTATGGAGGGTTACAACTGGGGTCATGTAATGCTCTCAGCGCTCTTTCAGTTCTACAGGTGTCCATTCAACTGCTTAAATCCTCATTGTATATTCTTGACAGGAACAAAAAGTCGTTACGATTTTCAGTGCACCTAACTACTGCTACCGATGCGGTAACATGGCTTCAATTCTCGAAGTCGACGACTGCAACGGGCATAATTTCATTCAGGTGAAACATTTGGTGCCTAGACTTTGTTCATATCAGCATTAGGCTTTGAGTTTTATTATTCATTAGCACTGTTTTTAAGTTTTGATGCCCTAGTCTGAAGTACCATCTCTTCGGTTTTGGTTACTTGGTTGCAGTTTGAGCCAGCTCCAAGGAGAGGTGAGCCTGATGTCACTAGGAGAACACCCGATTACTTCCTGTAAACCATCACGTCAGTGTCGCGTCTACAGCTGCTTCACTTCGCGTGGTTACACCATGTATAAGTGCTAGGAGATCATCAAAATTTTCATTACAGATTTCATAACATCATTCATTTGTTCCATCTGCATGATAAAGAATGTGTGCGTAGTACCCGATCTAATTACCCATTTAGGAATCATAACATTTCATATACTTATTATCAGTAAGGAATCTGAATCCTGAGAGGTTCTGTCATTTGGGTAGATCAAGTTTGGAAAATGTAGAAAAATCAAAGTTAGGTGGTTTCAACTTTTTTGAAATGTTATTGTCGGCAAAATGTTGAATTTGACATGATTGTAGCATCTAGAATTGGGACATGGTGTGGGAATATCACACATGCTTACATTTACAATGGTGTTGGGACACCAATAATTGACATTGAAAAGTTCAAAAACGTTGTCAAAAAAGGCAATGCTGTGTTTTCCTGCATTCCACTCCCTTTTGTCATATTATATGTACACAAAGTCTACAACATTATTCTCAATAAACTTCTCATCAAATGTCTAGTTTCCCTTTAAACCTATTTTCAAGGACTTTAAAAATTACCTTAATGTATGCGACATAATTATTCATTAATTCTCTTGACAATAACATGAGCCATAAACGTCAACAAGACAACAACTGTATTCAATCCGAATTTAGTCATTGATTGTTTTTCAACTATATTATTAGTAGTACAAATTTTCTTCTTATCTGAGTTTTCATATCACAATTATTTTACATAGCTTCAATCTTCTACAACAACTCCACCTTCACGCCTCTCCATTATCATCAACACCATTGCACACCCAAAAAGTTTAATACTCAGAGCCCGTGTAATGATTTTACTTACTTTCTGTAACCATTTGGAATCAACTCCTCAAAACTGACATTTAATACACTTTTTAAAGTTTAAAGGCATTTGAAAAGTTCCCTAAAAATATAGACTAAAATTTCATAAAGGAAGTAAATAAAATATGAAATTGTTTTGTTTTTTTTTGTATATGTAAATCTTAAACTCAGTCCCATCTCAATATAACTTATCATTTATTATAATAAATATAATTACTAACAATTTCATAAGTTGTGCTTTTTAAATCTCTTATTCACATTCTGACTTTTTTACACCTTTAAGCCTGTTCTTCAAATTCTCACTTATATAAACTCCTGACTCCTCAACTTTCCTTTTAGCAAAACACAACATTTATTGCAAGCTAGTTTTTTTGTGATTTCCTCAATGGCCAAATCCTTCCTCATATTCCTAGCCATCATGGCCATCTTCAAAACCATCTCATCCGAAAACCCCGACTTCATCAAACCCATGGACAACACCCTCCTCGGCCTCAAGCGCGAAAAGCTCAGCCATCTTCGCCTTTACTGGCATGACATTCTAAGCGGAGAAAACCCCACAGGAGCCATGATCATCCCTCCTGTAAACAATTCCATGACCGCTTTCGGCCTAGTCAGAATGATCGATAACCCGTTAACACTCGGGCCAAAAATGAGTTCCAAATGCGTAGGTCGTGCTCAAGGGTTTTATGCATCAGCTGCACAACAAGAATTGGGATTTTACATGGCAATGAATTTTGAGTTTATTGAAGGGAAGTATAATGGAAGTACCATTAGTGTGACAGGCCGGAACCCCGCCCTTCAAAAGGTGAGAGAGATGGCCGTGGTTGGCGGCAGCGGGCTTTTTCGATTTGCTAGAGGGTATGCTAAAGCTAGTACACATTGGATTGATTTCAAGACTGGGGATGCTGTTGTGGAGTACAATGTTTATGTTTTGCATTACTAGCAGGAACTAGAAAATTGTGTCAAAACATTATAATTTTTCCTTAGAAATGTTTTTTCGTGTATTAATTTTCTGAGTTTTGAGTGGTATCTTTGCATCTGAGTTTAGAAAATGTAGCGCTACAAGTCGACTTTTAGGTCAAACTGAGTATATGCTTGCAATTTATACTTTACTACAACTTGGATGGTCAAATTAGTGATTGATATTCATCTTGCTTTGAATACAAAATCTCATGTGGATGAAAGTGAAACACAAGTTTTATATATTATTTTGAAATTCTTAATAATACATTTTGAAAAAAGTTTGTATGCACTTTGACAATTGCACTAGTGATAAATTGCAGTGGGTTAAGCTACTTTCTATGTTTCAATTTTATTCAGATTCTTTGGAGTTGTGGTCCAAGTCAAATGTGGTATTCAAAGGGACATATAGACCTACCACACTACTAACCACATCAAAAGCCTCATCAAAAGACTATTGCTAGTGGAATTCTAAACCCAAATCCTAACTTCTAGTTCATCCATTATAGACCTTTATTATGAACCTTTAATAGTAAGTTTGAATAAAAAGTTAGTTTGAAACTCTGATGGGTCATTTTGTCTTTGACGGTGAAGTCGTTTGTTGACATTAAAGTAGTTGAGGCTGATGGTCCAAAACAAAAAACATGTTCTGTACGATTTAGGTTCAATTGCGACCCCATATATGTGCACGATCCGTGTGACCCCCACATCTCACCGTTGGATCAATTTGAACCGTTGGATCAAATTGATCCAACGGTTGCAGATGTGCACTTTATTTTTTTGTCACATTTTTTGTCGTTTAGCTAAATGCACAAATGCATATGGAATGTGCATATAGTGCAAAATAAAAGTGCAAATAGAAGGATCCCAATATGCACACATGCAAAGGGTCGCAAGGGAACCGGACTCTGTTCTGTACATTGAACAAAGTAAACTACATGTTTTGTAGATACAGATATTGTGGAATCAGAAATGCTAAGATGAGATTTTTGAAAACTTTTCAACAATTGCTAATCCTCCCATGCAAATGTTATCACCAATTGAAGTAAAACCATTTCGACAATTATAGTGGTGAGTGCAGTTCCTTTGAGACCCCATTTGCACAGATGCATTTTATTTTTTTATTGTTTGCACTTTTGATTGAACAGTTTGCACATTTTGAATTCGCTTTGTGCATTTTAACTAATTCGCTAAGAGAAAATAATTTTTTGAGATTGGTCTCAAGATCTCAAACTTACCTCTGGGTCTCAAATGATCTGTTCTCTCATAGTGGTTATAATTTCTTTGTAAAGGTTATATGTCAGAAGTTCAATACCTAGTGATCACTTTTTAAAATTTGATTTTTGAAGATTTTGTTGGGGGTGCTTGATGATGCTGATGCATCAACATATTTTGAAATATATATGAATAAAAAAACTTTAAGATTTAAAACAAAGTGTTAGTCTAACTAATTCTAAAATGTGGGGTAAATTATGCGAATTTTAAATCAAGCCCAATAGGCCCATCAGTCACTACCATTTATGAAGAATTCGATCCCAAGTTTCTTTCTGGACACAAAGCCTCATCCGATTGATATTCATGAAGATCAGTCATTAAATATTTTAGAAATTCTCATTGACTCCGGTAGGTCCACAACATAAGCAATGTCGTTAATACGACGCAAAATCTTGTAAGGACGATACTTGCGAAGCTTCAACTTGCTATATGTTCCCGCATATCTTTCCTTTTGCAAGAAACGCATTACATCATCACCTTCATCAAAAACTTTGGCTCGTCTACGTTGGACTGCAATAATTTTATTCATGTTCCCCACAACTCTAGTTGCGCCTTTATTTCATCTTTGACAGTTATCACATCCTCAGCTAGCCGCTCAGCCGCGACGTTATACTCACACAATTTTGGTAGCTTTATCGAATCTACCACATGCTTTGAACAAATGTATAAACCAGAGAAAAAGGTGATCTTCCCGTGGACAAATGCTCCACACTGTTATACGCGATCTCTACTTGAGGCAGAGTTAAATCCTACTACTTCGGTTGGTCTCCACACACATTTTGAACCATATTGATTAATGTACGATTAGTGACCTCTATATGTTCATCAATTTAAGGATGAGCTATGGAACTCCTATTTAGCTCAGTTTAAAACAGCCTCCATAAAGGGATCAAAAAATGATTAAAAAAATTTATATCACGATCAGAAGTAATCGACTAAGGAACTCATTGAAGACGCACTTCTCTAAAAACATCGTTGCAACATTGGATGCATAAGACATATTTTACATGCAATAAAATGTGACATTTTTGAAAATTTGTCCCCTGCCAAAAAAACAGAATCCACTTCCCATTGTGTACGAGGTAACCCCATAACAAAATATATAGACAAGTCTTGTCAGTTATCATTTGGAATAGGTATGGGCATGTAAAGGCTAGTATTTTAAAATTGTCCTTTGCAACGTTGTTCCTCCAAACAAACAATAATTTTATCTCTACCGATATATGTGCTTAGACAACCACCATGCAGATCACGAATCAAATTTTCTCTTAGTGATGAAGAAAGAATGCAAAGACAATCTCCGTAAAACAAATAGCTATCTTTGACATGAAAATATGCAGAAGGACGATTTCTACCACACTTCTTCCATAACTCCTCAAAATCAGGATCACAAACATACAAGCCTCCCAAATGAAAGGAACCAACAACCTCTTGGGTCAAACTGATAAGTTTGATGTTCTTCTGCTTAACGCATCTGCCGCTTGGTTATGTGTCCCAGACTTATGCTGAATGATGAAAGAAAATTTATGTAGAACACTCACCCAACGTTCATGCATCTTATAGACCACCTTCTGACTATGTAAAAATTAAGGCATGATGGTCACTGAAAAGAATGAATTCACGTTGCACCAAACAATGTTCCCATTGTCGCAAAGCTCGAAACACCTTCCCTAAATTCTTGATCGTAAGTACCCAATTTTTGTCGTGCGTCGCTCAACTTTTCACTAAAGAAAGTCACAGCACATATCCATACGCTACTAGCATCACACTCAACCTAAAAAATCTTGTCAAAATTTAATAAGGCTAATACTAGTGCGCTAAAAAGATTCTCCTAAATGGTAACAGAACTATGTTCTTGTTTCGATCCTCACATAAACTTACTTTTCAGACACTCAATAATAGGATTAGTGATGCCGAAACCTCTAACAAATTAACCTCTTATAAAAAGTTGTCAAATCATGAGAACTACGCATTTTAGTGGCAAACCGTGGAGTAGGTCATTCACGACTGGAACGAACCTTTTTCTCATATACATCATGCCATCTTCCATCACAATGAATCGATGAGAAATCAACTTGCACTGCAGAAAACACTTCTTCAAGTTAGCGTACAATTTGTTTTCTTTTAAAATTTGTAATACATTTTAATATGATAGCAACCATCTTGATTTGTTTGCTTTCCGGTACTCCAATTACATCAAAGAAACGTTCAACGTCATTTTGCCAGTTTAAAAATCTTCTACCTCCATTGTTCCAAAAAACAGTGGAATGTTAGCTTTAACATCATCGTCTTGGTGATCTTGCTCTTCATCCTCATATTCATTAGCAATTCCCTCCTCTGAGTCCGATAATTCCACAATTCTATTGGTTCTACAGCTTGGAGCTATTGCATGTTCCACTCTTTCAATTCTCGGAAGAGTTCGCATCTCTTACTCCTGCGTTGTTAACTGTCAAGTTGTTGGCTGTTGATTTGTTGACTCTAAAGTTGTTAACTGCTGCGTTTTTCACTCTAAAGTTGTTAGTTGCTGCGTTTTTTCCTTTAAAGTTGTTAGCTGATGCACTTTTGACTTCAAGTCTTTCTACCTGTTTTGCTAAAGCAGTTATGCTTATAGTGAATTCTGTCAGAAGGCTCTCGAAGTATGCTCTTGTAATTGCCTGATTAGCTTCTTGATTAGCATTATTACTCAAGGATTGTCGTTGTTGTCACTTTTGGTGTTGTTGTTTGAATATACACGTTATAATCTGTTGGGGACGTGTTCCTTGACACGTTCTCAGTTTTGATGTTGAAAACACTTAGCTATTCTTTGACAATGCAGGATTTAGAAATAAGCAGATTTGGAAATAAACAGATTTGGAAACTGCATGAGGGCGTGCTGACGTGGCAGCAGAATATATTTGAAATATTCTGATAATCAATAAGTTTTTATAATATCTTATATTTTAAAAACGAAATTGATTAGAAGATATTTTTATATAGATTGTCATCCTAACTAAATTTAAAGATATTATTTAATGATATTATCATTGAGATAATCTTGCTAATTTGTCTCTTATGGCAGGTAGAGATTTTAGGAGATACAAGGTTAGGGTTTTGGCAATAAATATAAATAGAACGAGAAAGCTATCATCAAGACGAGTCGGTCAATCAGAAAGAGCATTTAAAGTCGTGCAACATTGCGTGATCGTTCGAGGCTGAATTTCGCTCAGGGTAAGCGTGTGGTGGATTCCGTACAGCGAGAAGATCAGCCCTGTTGAGTAGGACATTTCCCAGGTTGATTTGAGTTACTAGACGTAGTTGTTACAGACTGAGTGCCGTGCAAACTATGTGGTTGCTGGTTGTACTAGTTGTTGACAATTGTACTAGGAAAGTAACAAAAGTAATCAACAAAGAATTATCTGAGAAATCCTTCCGGTCGACTCCGGAAGGTAGTGTTTTTCACCTATTAGCACAAGAGGTGCGGGTTTCCACTCTACATCTTGAGTACGCGTACCTTACTATTCACTTTACTATATTTGCTATTACTGCTTATTATTTACGTTGTGCAATCTGATCTTGAGGACACGTTCACACTTAAAAACGTGTTCACAAGCATCAAAAAGTGAACCAAGCTAACCGAACGATCCAATATAATCAAAAAATAAAAAATAAACATTTAATAAATTGACACGTGGAAGATCAATCTAGATTAGCAAAACGCGCGCAGCCGCTCACAGTTGAAGAACAAATAACTATCTCTCTTCTCTCCCTGATGGCACTCGAGATTTTGAATTTAGGGTTTTTAAACTCCATCCCCATCTCCGAGCCTCGAAATCTCCGCCGTCAACCTCCTTCAAGCTTCCTCAACTCGCGGCGAAAACGGCACTTGTCTATTAAGTCATCATCGGTGGTGGATGATAAACAGCAGCAGGAGCAGCGATCCGATGATGTGCAGTTTACTGAGCCAGAAAAACGGTTGATCGAAGCCTTGATTGGAATCCAAGGACGCGGCCGCTCTGCTGCTCCTCAGCAACTTAAAGTGTGTATGAATTTCCAGTGCTAATAAAATTTGATCAATTTCTGTTTTATTGTATTTACAATTGTGAAATGCGCAGGAAGTTGAGCGAGCAGTGCAAACTTTGGAAGGTCTGAAAGGCGTGGCGGAACCGGTGAGCAATTTTCTGAGGGAACCACAAGTTTTATATTTCTTTAGTGTCTAATGAAAGAATGCAAAGTTGTGTATAAAGAAAAGGTGTGTGTAATCAGAACTTGTTTAATTAATGCAGACTGAATCCAGTTTGATCGAAGGTAGATGGCAACTTATGTTCACCACCAGGCCAGGAACAGCGTCTCCAATACAGGTACATGTTACTAAATCCCAGGGATATTACACTGTGATGGATATATTACTGTTAAACAGAAGACACGAGGCATATTGGACTGCCAGAGAACTCGTTCACGCAAGATTTTTAGGTTTCGTTGGACTGAAGCATCTGAGCGCAGTCAGTCCAATATTTTTTTTGAAATGTTGAAAATTATTGTTTGCAGAGAACATTTGTCGGGGTGGATAATTTCAGCGTATTCCAAGAAATATTCCTTCGATCAAATGATCCTCGGGTATCCAATATCGTAAAGTTCTCTGAAGCCATTGGTGAGCTAAAAGTCGAGGTATGGATTCTTATCATGTTTGGATAACTTCGTGTTCAGAGTGGGAGTTTGAGCTGGCATGTGGAAACAAATGACATGACATATGAAAATTATAAACCTTTAAAGTATCCAAGTCCAGTATCTCGTAAATAAATTTCCTGAAAGATGGAGAAAATAAAAAATGACTAGAAGTTCAATGTTTACCAAGTACTGCCAATTGGTCAGTTGCTACTTGCTGCAAGTGTCCATATAAGTATTGGCTAACGCTATATCTCCAAATCTTGACATAGGCTGCTGCCTCAGTGAAGGACGGAAAGCGAATACTCTTTCAGTTTGATAGAGCTGC
This sequence comes from Sedum album, assembly GCA_006409495.1. Classification (NCBI taxonomy): domain Eukaryota; kingdom Viridiplantae; phylum Streptophyta; class Magnoliopsida; order Saxifragales; family Crassulaceae; genus Sedum; species Sedum album. The sequence continues at coordinate 49,883 of QZGG01000893.1, forward strand.
ATTCTCATTCAAGTTCTTGCCATTTAAGGTTCCATATCCAGTCCCGTTTAGACTTCTTGGAGATGAGGCCAAGGGATGGTTAGATACCACTTATTTATCAAATTCTGGTAACTTGCGTATTTCAAGAGGGAACAAGGTTAGGAAGCAATCCGTATCCTCAGACAGCCTGAAATTTTAAATTCAACACATACCTATATTTATTGATCGTTATGGATTAAGATTTCTTGCAATTTATTTGTAGTGCAGGGAACTACTTTTGTACTCCAAAAGAAAGCCGAACCAAGGCAGAGGCTTTTAACAGCTATTTCCACGGGAACCAAAGTGGAGGAGGTAGAAACGAGAACTTAAGCTTTTCCCTGGAATCTCAACAGATTCACCAGCAACAATTTCTCTGATTCAGTCTTATGATGCTCTCAATGGTTTACATTTGTAGGCAATTGATGCATTTATCTCCACGAACCAAGGGCGTGATCCAGAGCTCCTGTGTGGAGAATGGGATATGTTGTGGAGCTCTCAAGTAGAAACAGACAGCTGGTTGGAGAACGCTGCCAACGGTTTAATGGGAAAGCAGGTGACTTCCTGTATGTTTAAGTTCGTTTAGTATCATTATTCTTATGATTGATTGCTCCTGATCTGTTGAATATTTAGATTGTGAGGGAGAACGGGCGAATGAAGTTCTTAGTGGACCTGTTCCTTGGGATCAAGTTCTCCATGGATGGTGAATACGTGTAAGTATAAAGCATAAAATAACTGCGTATTAAATATGTCCGCAATGTTCTCATTGTCAATTAATCATTTGTAAAAATTATGAACAGGAAATCAGGTGCAAATACATACGATGTAGTGATGGATGATGCAGCCATTATAGCAGGTGCATTTGGTCTTCCAGTGGAGCTGACGACCAAAATGAGCATTGAACTGCTGTAAGATAACTTGGTTTAAGTATATTCTCTGACAACAGTCTCATTCTGTTGCTTCCTAGCTCTAACTCTACAATTTCTGGATACCCATTTGGTGCAGATATACAGATGACAAAATCAAAATCTCAAGAGGGTACAATAATATTCTTTTTGTCCATCTACGGGTTGGTGATCCCAAATAGATGACAATTAAAAGTGATACGCCCGTCCGTCGTGCCAAAAATATTATTTGCCCCTGTAGTTTGAAAGCAACTGTGCAACATTCCCAACAATGTGTCAACCTATGTTGTCCATTATTGAGTTCAAACACACAAAAATTGTGCTCTCTAGTCTCTCATGCTAAGTGAAACACAATCAAGAACAGGGAACTTAATTTGAATTGCTGTCAATATGATTTTCACTGCTTTTTGGAGCAAACCTGTGAAGAAAAAATCAACTTGAGAGCAATGGAATTGATCAAAATGGAGAATTAAAATCACATAAATGGTTAAGATCTGATCAGAAAAAGAGTTTCAATCTAGCTCATTGAGAAAATTATGAAAAGAAAAGTGAGTAGCAATGCATCATCAAAACAAACCAAGTTAGCTGGATTGCGGGCTACCCAGCCCGCCTTCAACTACACTCAACACAAGCCTCAGCAGCACGGCAAGGTTTGCCTTTTCTTCTGTTCCCTCCTCTGATCTGAGTATGTCCATTAGAATTGGTTGTTGTTGAATCCACTAAACTGGATTTAACTTCAGTTTCATTTTCCTCTTCTAATAACTCGGTCTTTTCTATCTTCTTTCTTTTCTTGCCGCTTTCCACAGCTGGAAGGTTTTTCTCCTTGTTAATCACGCCAGAGTTTGCATCTTCCTCATCCATAAATTTTTCAGCTACTTCATCGTCAATGTCATCCTTTAGTGGCTTTTGTGGCCTTCCCCTTCTCTTTTGGACAGGTATCTTTTCTTCTTCACCACCACTTCCATTCTCGTCATTGTTAAACTTCCTTCCCTTTCCTCTTCCTCGACCCATGGATGCTAATCTTATGCAAATAATTACTCAATACACTTGCCTGTGACACACCAAACGGATAACTTTCAGTAAGATAAAATACAACCAATACTCGGTGTATGGAAGGTATGCATACTCGCAACTCAAGCCAAATGTATTTCGGGTAATGGAAGTGGCATCTGGAACTATACAACTCTCTACCACAGTAACCCGATTTCATATGTTCATAACCTAAGATCTGGTTCAGATCTGAGGATCCCATAACATTACTCAAAGCATCAAACAATAAATCTGTCATTAAACACACTCATCTATCACCACTCATTGATTTTCATGATCAAAATTAAAACCTAAACAACGGCCAGAATCTAACTTCTGACAGAAACTGATAATCTGCCGGACTAATTAGACAACCAAAAAATGAAATCATTGGAAAGCTTTGAACTTCTAAAAAAGTCAGATCTATTAAAACATTAACACTGACACATGCAACTTTCCAATCTGCACATACTAAGAGTAGAAAACTACTTCAATCCAAATATTAAATCTCTGAACACAAAACATCACCAGGACTGACTCAACTAAAACTCGTCAGATTCAAAAAGGGCTCACCAGAGGGTTTCAGTACGCAGTTAGAAAACATTCATTCAATCAGCAGATGGGTTTCTCCTCAGGTGATGAATCAATCGATTTTTGAAGTGTAAGACATGGACATGAGTCTATAATCCATAAAGTTGTGAATTGGTGAAAAACAGGACACACCCAGATCAAAAAACATGCATGAGATTGAGAAAGATTGGATCTTGGATTGATCAAACTAGAAGTTTGAAGAAGAAAAAGTCTTTGAAGAGAGGACGTTGAGGCAGAGGGGTGAGTGAATGTGAAGATGAAAATGAAAAGAAGTAAATAATATGGAGTGTGTGTTTTTGTGAATATGAAGGTCGTTTGGTTTGCATCGTGAGTACCTTTTTTTCTACTCAAATTATGTACAACCTTTTCTCTTTTGATAGCGGTCAAAATAAGTACAACTAAATTCAAAACTAAGCATTCGCCAGCGATCAGAAAGATTAAAATACCAACTCGTGTATATAGAGAATATTAATGTTGGGGATATAAAAGTTAATTAATTTTTGTCAGTATCATGTGAATCCATCTATTTTGGTGCACTCACAAGGGCGGACACACTTGGAGATGATGTGGGGCAAGTGCCCTATTGAATTTCCAAAGTTTTTAAAGAGATATACTTAATTTTATATATTTTTAGAATATATGAATAACTTGTCTCTATTACTAATAATATATGCCCCATATATTTTCAAATAAAATTTTATAAATAAAGAAATTATATAGGAATACTGCCATTTTGGGAATTGAAAAGTGGTGTCAAGTTTGTTTGTATTTATTAAATAAGTAATTAAATCAAATTAATCTTAATAATATTAAAGAAACTCATCTAATTCAAAAAACTAAAGTTTGCCTTGACATTAATGAGACGTGTGAGTTGCACATGTTTTGCACGTGACATGCACATGACAAGTGCAATGACATGGTGCAAGCTGGTACATTGAAAAAATGCAATCAACGTATGCAAGAGGAGATACATGAATCCATCAAAAATGCAATAGATGGATCCACGTGATACATTTCCTGCTTATGTTACCCTTACCCAATTTTAGGGTTAATTACAAAAAATCATCCTCATCATAAGTGTTTTTCACGGTACCGCCCTTATAATGTGATATTACAATAAACCACCTCTTTTTTTGTTCTGTTATCATTTAACCACCACGACACTGTTCCGTCGAATATTCCGTTAAGTATATTAAAATTTGAATATAATAGTATTATTTTTATTATATTACACCACCCGTATAATAAATAAATTTTCACTTCACCACCTCTATAATCATTTTCTTTATCAATTCACCACCTCTGTTAGCGGAGAGGTGGTTAAATGATAACGGAAGTAGAGAAAGAGGTGGTTTACTGTAATATCACATTATAAGGGTGGTGCCGTGAAAAACCCCCTATTATGAGGGTAGTTTTTCGTAATTAACCCCCCAATTATATTTTGTTCATTTTCTTGCGAAGTTTTGTGAAATCGGCTAATTTGAATGGAAGAATGGCGCGTGAGATAAGTTTGAAAGTTGGTTCAATTTTGGTTCGATGTTAGTCCGATCGTCTCAGTTTTTTAGTCGAAAGATAAAAGTCTGCTCGCTCGTCGTCTCCGTGCCTCTCAACGTTCAAATTCTACAAAAAAATAGCGATAATTGGAGATTTAAGCGTCTCGATTCTTGCTGCATTTTGGAGACTAGTGCTAGCTGGCGAAGACAAACGTAGTGCAAGAGTGTAGAATAGCGGTGAAACGATAGGGTCTTTTGTAGTCTCAGTTAAAGAAATCCGACGAAGTTGTTTGTCGAAAACCCAATATATTTGTAATTGCTTCCGACTTATAGTGAAGTATTTTTGTTTGATTAGTCTAGCCGTCACCGAAACGACTAGGATACCAGGATAATTAATGTGTTTTAAATTAGGGTTTTGCTTTGGGGCAAATTGGATTTTTGTAAATTCTAGGTAAATTCTGTCAATTCCAATCTGTTGCTATGTTTGAGAACTAACAATTGGTATCAGAGCGGAGGACGAGACCATAACGTTTGCTAAGGTTCGTCCAACAGATAAATTTGATGGAAAGTGAGAGTTCAATTTGTGGCAGCAAAGGATGCACGACATTCATGTACATATAAAAGTGGCCAAGGCTTTGAAGGGTGAAACTGCACTTCCTGTAACCCTTTGATAATTATTTGGATGAGTTTGCTAAGAAGTAGTGATGGAACTGGCGCACAACACTATAATCTTGCATCTTGACAACAAGGTTATGAGGCCAGTCAATAAGGAGAGGACAATAGATAAAGTATGGCTTAAACTGGAGTCTCTTGTATCTCACAACGACTTCGACAAATAGGGTCTTCTTGGGTAAACTCATGAACATTAAGATTCTCTATTATAACCTTTGGATAATTATTTGGATGAGTTTTGCTAAGTTGATTATAGACTTAGAAAATAGTGATGGTACAATAGAAGATGAAGATTAGGCTTTAATTATCTTGAATGCTTTGCCTTCTTCTGATGCTCATTTTTTTGAAACGATGAGGTATTCTAGAGATACTTTAAGTTTGGATGATGTAGTATCTGGTTTGAGGTCTAAGATAATATAGTCAGGAGGTTTAGATTATGTATGAGAAGGTTTAGTAGTTAATTCAAAATTCAAAAACAAAAATAACAAGAATAAGAACAAAGATAAAAGTGTTCCAAAAAGCAAGCCCCACCCTGAAAGAACAAAGAATTCTGAACCTAAAAAAATTAAGTGTTTTTAATTGAAGAAAAACTGATATGATAGAAAGAAAAATCTTGACAACAAGCAGGGTGGAGAAGCAGCCTTGATTGAGCAAGAGTATGATTTTGTCTTACTGTCCTCAAACAAGAAAACAGTGTCTGCTTGGATCATGGATAGTGGGTGTACATATCATATGACACCCATTAAATCTTGGTTTGAAGAGTTTAGATCCGAGGATGGTGGTAGAGTTTTGCTAGGAAACAACAAAGCTTGCAGAGTAATGGACATTGAAAAAATGCAATCAACGGATGCAATAGGGGGTTCATGAGTCCACCAAAATAGATGGATCCACATGATACATACCCTGGTTAGTTATATCCCTAATGTTGAGATATTTGTTGTTTTTAGTTTAGTAACGTTTGGTAGTATTTTGGTAAACTTTGATAAATGGCGAAAATACCTTCCAATCATAAATAATTGGCAGGTAAACTATAAGGGTAAATTTGTCATATACTGCTTGGTACACCAATTTTCGGTGCATCCAAGAGCACTCAAATAAGAAGGTTAAATATATACCTCTCAATTTAGAGTTGACAGTTCTGAACCTTGTCAGAGAAGTGTTCTGGCTTCTCTTTATTTTTGGAACTTGGAGTTCATCAGTCTAATCTTCTCTTAGTTCTCACTAAGAGGATTTCTTATGTTGTTTTGTTATCTTTTGTTATTTCCTATGTTCTTTTTATCATGAGTCACAAGATGTGGCTTTCCTCTTCGAGAGTTTTTCTATCTAAGGCTACAGTGAAGTATTCCATAGAGCCATGGATTGCCACCGCCACATGCATATGAGACTTGCAAGATGTTGGACTTCAGGAATGCTGCGTTGAATTTTGCGGATGAGACTTGCGGGTGAGCTGCCTGTTGCCACCAGCTGCTTGTGGCAGCCTGCTGCGTGGTGCTGTGTCAGTCTCCTTCTTTATCAACCACCTGCTTCCTTCATATATATTTGTGGCTGATTTAAATATTAAGGCTACATATTGATCTGTGTCATGTTTATCTCATTTTGTTTAGTTTATTTTCGGTTATAGTATATTGCTGAGCGAGGCAAATGATTCGATTTAGCTTTGGTCATCTTTTTCGTATATTTTTTGTTATTTCGAGTCAAACTAAATTTATTTATCTTTTTAAGTCCTCATGTTGTACTCCTTGGACTATTGCCCTCTTTTATCAAAAACAAAATTTAGAGTTGACAGTTTGAGCAATTTATGTCATGATAGTCAATATCATTATATTGTTGACGTACCATTCTATAGTGAATCATTTCTAAAGACAATAATATAACTTTCGAGATTTTTTATCGCGAGGTGATATTTTTAGATCAAAACGCAACAATATGCGGTTCACGGATGAAATGTTCTTACCATAATAATCCGCACAGTGAAATTCATATAAACTATAATACTTACAGTAATTCATAGCAAATCAGTAGGTGATCTTCCGACAGACGATTGAAAGCTTATTTTGAACAAAGGATGAATGCATTGAGTTTGAGCAGAAGAGTCTAAAGGAGTTGTTTTCTAGGCTATTCACAGACATCCACGTAATCATCTCTGTGAAGTCAACTGAGAAAGAAGAAGAAGATGATAAAAGCTCGTTCTAGTAAACTTAATTATTTATTAGGGTTTTTTGTAGTAAATCACCATTATAATAATTCATTTTGCAGTAAACCACCATTATATCAATTAATTACCAAACAGGTATATTATAATTCTTCCGTTATCCAAAAACCACCATTGACACTGTTTCGTTAGAAACTTCCGTTAAGTGCGTGTACGTGATCAGTGTTAGAAATGTCTATTTTAAGCCCCTACTTTTATGCTTATTTCATATGATTTGAATGTAAAATATATTACTTTTGATACTTTGATTGATGTTTCAGGTCAAAAGCACGATTCCAACCTTACGAAGGAGCACAAATGGAAATATGAGGAAAAGCACGTGAATTCGGCCTAAATCAGACATAATTTGGATCATTTCTGCAATTCTTAGACCGAGTGCACTAAAGTACCTGACCCGAGCTAAAACAAGTTACTCGACCAAGTTACTCGACCGAGTAAACACACTGCTCGAGCAAGTTATCACGTGACCAAGACCCTTCGTATGGATTATCTCCATTAACTCGAGTGATTTAATACAAGAAGATAAGGAAGACCTTCCACTTACTCGATCATTTAACACAAGTGGATAAGGAAGACTTCCCATTTACTCGGCCATTTATGATAGGAGTTAAAGCAAGACCTTTCATGCACTCGACCCTTTGATTGAACTTCACTATATAAACATCACAAGGAGATCAAAGAAGTTGGCTGCTGCTGCCCGAGCTACCTAAGGGGGCTGAATAAAGTGATTGAGTCTAGTCGAGTAAACCAAGTGAAGAAGAAGATATACCCGAGAGAGTTCGGAGGACCGATTGAATTATTGAAGTTTATACAACCAGATTTTGTACTCGAGATAACGAGGAGAATAGCAGCAGCATTGGAGCTCGACCGTGGATCATCAATCACTGAGAATTTCTAAACTTTACTCTTGTTTTATTTACAATCGTTTTACTTACAATCGTTTGAACATGTTTGCATTATCACTCGAGATGAGTGAGTAGTTTCCTTATGATAGGGATTTGATGAATTCTAGTGCTTATGATTAACTAGAACATGATTATTTAATTTATATGAATCAATTCTTGTATGACATTGCGTGTGTTGAATCATACCCGAGCTTAATCTTCATAAATAGGTGTCCTGACAAAACATCTAGAAGAGTAGGTCGGAGTAGTATTATCTAGGGAAGGACCGGAGGTGAACTTAGATATTTTGGAATCAATACAACCATTAGATCAAGTATATTAGCAAAGCGGGAGCAGCGAGTATATTTGGTGCATGAATGTATTAATAAGCGTATTTGGACAGATTAGTGAAAACACCGGAAGGAATGAAGCTAGTCGAGTAGATGTTTACGTGCGAATCCAACATTCGGAAGTGAGGATTCGTATGCTAATGCTACTCAGTCTAAATTCTATATATAAATCCAACATTCGGAAGTGAGGATTTATATTATCATATAACTATACATTCTAGATTAAATTGTCATCAAGAAGGAAATTCATAACTATAATATAAATCTAACATTCGGAGTGAGGATTTATATATCTTGTTTGAGTGAAACCATAAGTATTAGCGGAGGATTCTCATCCTTGTCATAGTTTTTAATATTTGATAACAAATCCTTTCATAGTTTGATAACGAAACCTTTTCTTGAATATTGCCTTTTGAATAAATAATATTGCCTTTGAAATAAATAAAACATTAAGAACTAAATTGAAAACTAGTAATCGAGTGTAGAGGATTAAAAGCTAGTAATCGAGTTTGAAATATAACTTGACTCCACTGTTCCCTTGGGTTCGACACTAGGTTACCCCTAGTTCTATAAATTCTTTTGAGTTGTGTGTTGGAATATCTACCTATCTAAATTACGCCTGTCAGAGATCGTATACATGATATCCATTCTTATCATTTGAAGCTCTGGTCACAACAACGGACATCTAACCCATAATCGACAAGCATCAAACACGCATAGCTAAAGTGATTACTGTTTAAACATGCAAAATCACAAGTCTTAAATTAAATAACTATGTAAATAAAACAAAAAGCAAAGGTAAAAACAGAGGAGAGAAGTTCACGCACTCACGCGCGCAAATTAGGGTTTTGAAATCAGATTTGATTTTTCGATGGCGTCGGGGCAATCGTTGGCACCTGCAGGTTTGGAGGAGATTGTAGGAAGGGAGGATGGAGAAGTAGAGGGCTCTCAGGGCAAAGAGGTAGCTGGGGGATTGGAGAGGATGAGCCACAAGAAAGAAGCGCCGCGGGAAGTTTGTGGGAGAAGGCAAAGGAGTTTTGGCAACAAAAGAATGAGGCAAATAGATTGGCTAGTGCTGGAGCGAAAGCTGTCTTCCATCAGGAGCTGTATGGGGCAGACAAGGTGGAATTTACAAAGGAAGAATGGGTTGATCTAGCAAATGATTGGGAAGCATCTTTGGTGGGTTTGTTTTTTGGATTTCGACCAAGCCTGGGAAAGGTTACTGGATTTGTGCGTTCCAGGTGGGGTGACGAAAGCTTTGTGCATGTGGCACAATTGGATCTGGGTATTTTCTTATTCATGTTCAAGACAGAAAGTGATAGAGATAGCATAGTGGATCAGGGTCCTTGGACCTTTGACAACCGACCACTGGTGTTGAAAAATTGGTCACCGGATGAGATTTACACTCTGGATAGTGTGAGCTCAGTTCCAGTGTGGGCGAGGTTTCCTAAACTACCGGCTCATCTCAGGCGAATTGACGCTCTAAGTGCGATTGCAAGCGCAGTGGGAAAGCCTTTGTGCACGGATGGGTTTACAAATGGAAAATCGAAACTGATGTATGCTAGGGTCTTGGTTGAAGTGTTTGCAGCAAGAGAGCTTAAGCACTCGGTTTTGATCAAAGGGCCAAGAGGGGTGAACTATGTCCAGAGGGTAGAGTACGATTGGACTCTGCCAAGGTGCCCTCATTGCCAGTCGTTTGGCCATTCAGAGAAACTGTGTAAATGGCCAAGGGTGACTATGGATAGTGAAGAGGAAGAAGCTGATAGAGTCTTGGTGGAACCTCAAAGAATGAGCGAAGGGTCAGACTTGACGAATGGAAAGACAAAAGATGCAAATACTCAGGGGCTTGAAAACAAGGAAAGTTTGATGGTTTCCAAAGTGCCAGAAACTCAGAGTTCTGAGGCAGTTGAGAAGGGCCAAGAGGAAATAAGCTCAAATGATCGATCCAGTGCTCATGCGGAGGTGGAGGGTCAAAAGGAACATAGTCCTGAACATCATCAGAGTGAACAACCTTTCATAATGGTAAAGAGAAAGGGAAAAGGAAAAGGAAAGAAAAACAAGAAGGTTACGGTGAGTCCATCACAAGAGACCGACTTAAAAATGAAGATTAAAATTTTATCCCGTCGGCCCAAGGGAAATGGAATTGGGACTAATCTCTTTGTTGTCATGATTAGTATTGCGAGTTGGAATGTTCGAGGAGTAAATCATCCTTCTAAGCAATTAGAGATTCGTTCGTTAATTAAGTCGTTTAATATTGGTATTTATGGTATTCTTGAGGCAAAGCTTAAAGATTGCGATTTTGAGAGAATTTCGAATGCATGCTCCCCCCAATAAGTTATGGAAATCTTTTTGTAATCTCGATGACCAATCGGGAAAAGGTAGGATTTTAGTGATTTGGAACCAAAGTGAGTTTAGTGTGGATATCCTTTTTGCTGATGAGCAAGTGGTTTGCTGTGATGTTTCCTGGAAGTCGGTTAGGTTCCAGATTGCTTTTGTTTATGCTTCAAACAAAAATGGAGTTAGAAGTTTGATGTGGGGGTCCGTTTGGAGATTATAAATAGAAGGAAAGGACCTTGGTTGATTTGTGGGGATTTTAACTGTGTTTTTAATTCTAATGAGAAGCTGAATGGGAATCCGATGAGAGACTCCCAATCTAGGGAGCTGAGAGAGTTCATTGGGGCTACTGAGTCCTTTGATATTGCTGCTTCGGGGAATTGGTATACCTGGTCGGACAAGCATGCTAGTGACTGTAGAATTTGGTGCAAGCTGGATAGAATCCTCATTAATGAAGACTTTTCACAGCTTCTTCCTAATGCTGTGGGTTACTTTGCTAATCCTGGGGTTTCTGACCATAGCCCAGCGATCACTAGGTTGGGTGATCACAGAATTAGGAAGAAATGGTTCAAATATCTAAGTTTTTGGGCTCAGACTTCCGAGTTTGGGATATCTCTTCGTAAGAGTTGGAGGTTGGGAAGTAAAAACCTTTTTCAAATCCAAAAAAATCTAAAAGACCTTAAAAAGGCTCTTAAGGTTGAGTTGAGGGAGTTCAAGGGAGATATGAACATCAGAGTGGATGAAGCTATAGAGGATTTGTTCTCGATCCAAGAGAGACTTCAAGCTTGTCCGAATGATGTTGCTTTGATGGAAGAAGAATTGAGTAAGGCTACAAACTTCAGAAAGCTCCTAAAGATTCAATTCCTTTTCAACTGTCAACGGGCAAGGATCAACTGGGCTAAAGAAGGGGACCTTAATACAAGATACTTTCATAATGTTATCAAAGGCAGGAGGAACCAGAACAAGATCGTATCGATTAAGTTGGACAATGGGGAAATATCCTTTGATGAATCAGTGACTAAGTCAGAATTTGTGCAATATTTTACTGTGGACATGATATTTTTCGTGCAGTGGGTCAATTCTTTAGGGATGGAAATATGCCTCATGGTGTCAACACTGCGTACCTTGCTTTAATTCCTAAAATCCAAAATGCTGAGAAGCCAATGGATTTTAGGCCTATTAGCTGCTGTAATGTTTTATACAAAACTGTCTCCATCATTCTGACGAAGAGATTGAAGCAATATTTGCCGAAGCTTGTGGGTAATTCTCAGTCGGCATTTGTGATGGGTAGAAACATTTCTCACAATATCTGTTTGGCGCAAGAGCTTGTCTTTGGTTACGGCAGAAAGAATATTAGCAAGAGATGTATGCTGAAAATTGATATCTGCAAAGCCTACGACATGGTCTGCTGGGAGTTCTTGAAGCAATGAATGGAGCTATTAGGTTTTTCGGTGACATTTGTTAAATGGGTGATGTGCTGCATAACTTCGGCCAGATTCTCTATATTGATAAATGGCGAGTTAGAAGGGTTTTTCTCTAGTAGCAGAGGGTTAAGACAAGGGGACCCCTTGTCGCCTTTCCTATTTACTCTGGTGATGGAAGTCTTGACGAGAAGATTAAACAGGTTCTCTCGTGATAATAATTTTAAGTTTCATCCTAAGTGTAAAAAAGCTAATATCACCCATTTGATGTTCGCAGATGATCTTCTGATTTTTGCAAAGGCTTCAAGTAGAGCTATCCAATGTGTGAAGGCTGCGTTAGATGATTTCTCATCTTGGTCAGGATTGCGAATCAACTATGAGAAGTCTAATATATTCTTTGGTGGGGCTGAGAGTGAAGATCACAGGAGGATTGCGAAGATTGCGGGTTTATGTCTTGGAAAGCTGCCGATTATGTACTTGGGTGTTCCCCTGGAATCAAAAAGCCTGAGCATTAATTGTTATAATCCAATCATTGATAAAATGGTGGGAAAGATCAAAGCATGGGCTGCTTGTTGTTTATCTTATGCTGGCAGGTTAGTGTTGCTGAAACATGTTCTTGCCACTATTTGTTCTTATTGGATGCGGAGTTTGATTATGCCCAAAGGGGTTATCAAGGTCATCTCTAGCATTTGTCGGAGTTTTTTGTGGGCTGGGAAGAGTGATAGTAAAAGATGCCTGGTTAAATGGAGGGAGGTGTGCCAAGACTATGATAGAGGGGGTTTGGGCTTAAAAGACCTTGGGCGTTTTAATAAAGCGCTTTTTATGTCGTTTATATGGGATCTAAGTTTGGAGAAGGATAGCCTCTGGATCGATTGGCTTAATAAATACCATTTTGACGAGCTTGGGTTCTGGGGTACTCCTGAAAAGACGCACTTTTTGGCGACTGTGAAGTTGATGTTGAGAATGCGCACTGATGCTCTCAAGTGCATTGAATTTGAGAATGAAGGCGGCATAAAGTGGAGGGGCAAGGGGGAACCTTTCTCTGCTAAAGGAACATATGAAACTCTTTTGAGGGAAAGGCCTAAAGTTGTATGGGCTAAGGTTGTATGAAATTGCATCTCTCCTCCAAAGCACAATTTCTGTTTGTGGCTAGCTTTTCGGGGTAGACTTCCCTTGAAACACTGGGTGAATAGGATGTTAGCTATAATGAGAAGACAAAAGATAGTACTGGGAATGACTTGTTTATTATTTGTGAAAGTACAGCAAATAAATAGTAAACAGAACAGACGCACTGTAACAAACTACAACCCACGTTCTAACTAAAACAGTGAAACAAACTTGACTAAATCAATAACAAGCAATGCTTAAGACTAGGACTCTTATTTGACTAAAGACTCATCATTCCCTCCCTTAAACTAGACTGCACTTGCATCTAGTTAACCTTTGATAGTTCACAGACTCCAAGCCTCCTTCTTAGCTCCCGAAATGATTCCAGTTTGAGCAATTTCGTGAGAATATCTGCTATCTGTTGCCTTGTACCACAACACTGAAGTTGCACAACTCCATCATTCACTAGCTCCCATAAAAGATGCTGATTTTACATCCAACTGAAAAACACACCATCTTCTTTGTGCTGCAACTGCTAAAATTATTCGAATCGTGTCCATGCGAGCCACGGGAGCATATACTTCTTTGTAATCAACTCCGTGTTCTTGGGCATACTCTTTTGCGACTAAGCGAGCCTTGTATTTATCCACTTCTCCAAGCTCATTCAATTTTGTTTTGTACACCCATTTTACTCCTATTTTTTTTGCTCCTTTAGGTAGCTCGACAAGATTCCATGTTCTGTTCTTCTCGATTGATTTTATTTCGGCATCCATGGCTGTCCTCCATTTTTCTTCCTTCACTGCTTCATCAAATGAAATTGGGTCAGAATGAATGGCATTAGCAAACAAGGCTAAGTGAGCTTGCACATCTTCTTCATCGGAAAGACCATCACCAGAGACAAAATCATTCAAATATGTTGGTGCTCTTCTAACTCGAGTTGTCACCAGACTTTCTTCCATGTAATCAGTGTAGTCCTCACCTCCTTACTTATGTCATCTTCCCATTCCAAATCAAACAGCTGGTCATCTTCAGAGCTTATCTCCCAGTTCCATTGTTCTTCTTCGAAAATGACATCCCGACTAATTATAATCTTCTTAATAATAGGATCATATAACCGGTATGCCTTCCATTCTTCGCTTACCCCTAGTAAAACGCAGCGGTGACTTTTATCCTCAAGCTTTGTTCTTCGCGCATCTGGTACATGAACATGTGCTATACAACCAAAGACTCTCAAGTGCTTAACCGAAGGTTTCACACCGCACCAAGCTTCTTCTGGCGTCATTTCTTCTACCGATGACGTCAGACATCTATTAAGAATATAAAATGCCCAGTTCACTGCTTCTGCCCATAATTTCCTTGGAACATTCTTATCAACCAATAAGCTTCTCACCATATTCATCACGGTTCTATTTTTCCGCTCAGCAACTCCATTCTGTTGCGGTGTATATGCAGCAGTTAGTTGTCTTTTGATCCCATTTGTTTCACAATATTCTTTGAACTCATCGGATGTAAACTCACCCCCACGATCTGTTCTGAGACATTTAATAGACAAATCTGTTTCTTTTTCCACAAGAGCTTTAAATAGTTTAAAGTAAGTGAGTGCATCTGACTTAGCAGCTAGAAAATATACCCATGCCTTTCTACTATAGTCATCAATGAAACACATAAAGTACCTCTTGTTGCCCTCTGAAATAGGAGATATTGGGCCGCAAATATCAGCGTGAATGAGCTCCAATTTTGCTAATGCTCTCCATGCACCTTTCTTTGGAATAAAATCACGATGCTGCTTCCCTTTTAAGCAACTACTACACTTGATCTCCCCTTCAGAAAAGCTTGGCAGACCTCTCACCATGCCCTTTGTTTGCAAAGTTTTCAATCCTTTGTAACTAAGATGACCGAATCTTCGATGCCATAAATGTGTCACATCCTGAGTGATTGCTTGGAAACACTCTTCAATACCATTTGTTTCCTCTTTTACTGATCGAGCATTCGATAACAACACAAACATTCGGTTTGCTGTCATTGCGGTTTTAAAAACCAACCCCTTTGTTTGGTGATAGATTCGACACATGTTTGATTGCATTAGTACAGCCAAACCCCTTTCTTGCAGTTGCCCAACACTGAGAAGATTATTCTTTAACCCAAGTACATAGTACACATCCCGTACAATGTTATTCACTCCTTTCACAGTCAATCGAACACTTCCTTTTCCAACAACATCCATGCTCGAATAATTTCCCAATTTTACCACCTTGTTAAACCCTTTTTCTAAATCACAGAAAAGTGATGAATCACCACACATGTGATTGCTGCATCCAGAGTCAATAAACCATACGTCATCTTCATCACTGGCAGGTGCATCGATATACGCCATTAGCACCATCTCTTCTGATTCATCTAAATTTGCATAATTAGCTTGACACTCATACTGATAGTGTCCAAGCTTATGACATTTATAACACTCAACTGTGTCTTTGCTCCAATTTGAGCGGCCCCTGCCTCTACCTTGTCCTCGACCTCCTCTGGAAGCACCTCTTCCTCGTCCTCTTCCACCAGAACCCTCTTCTTGAGTCACCTTCAAAGCATGTTCTTCTACTCCATCTACTTTGAACTTTTGCTCATGAATGAGCAAAGAACTCTGTAAGGCATCCACAGAGAGTTGTTCTATGTCCTTGCTTTCTTCTATGGAACAAACAATGTAGTTTCATTTATCTGTAAGAGTTCTCAAAATCTTCTCAACGATCTTGACATCACTCACGTCTTCCCCATAATTCCTCATGTCATTTGCAACCGTCATTACTCGACCAAAGTAATCATTAATTGATTCACCTTGGTTCATTACCAAAACCTCAAAGTCTCGGCGTAGACGATTCAATTGTGCTCTCTTCACTCGAGCATTACCTTGACACTTCATCTTCATGGAATCCCAAAGTTGTTTGGATGTCTCCTTGTGTGTGATCGTCTTCAGAATTGACTTGTCAAGTGATTGAAACAAGTAATTCTTAGCTTTCAAATCCTTTAACTTCATCTCCTCCAGATTCTGTTTTTGTGCTGCCGTCATCCCATCCATACTCGTAGGCTGGGTGTATCCTGATTCAACAACAACCCAATACTCCTTTGATCGAAGAAGATTCTCCATAATCATGCTCCAATTGTCATAGTCACCATCAAACTTCGGAATGGACGCTACTGCAAAGTTTGCTTCTGAACCCATCTCCCAAGTCACGCTCTGATACCAGATTGTTAGCTATAATGAGAAGACAAAAGATAGTACTGGGAATGACTTGTTTATTATTTGTGAGAGTACAGCAAATAAATAGTAAATAGAACAGACGCACTGTAATAAACTACAGCCCACGTTCTAACTAAAACAGTGAAACAAACTTGACTAAATCAATAACAAACAATGCTTAAGACTAGGACTCTTATTTGACTAAAGACTCATCATAGGAGAGTTGAGCCGGTGGCTTGTTGTTGGTGCAACAGAGAGGTTGAAACAGCAGAGCATGTTTTTTTTACTTGTCTTCACATGAGAGCTATACCTATGTGTTTACATTTGCTGGGTGTTGTCATGAACTGTCGCAACTGGGATAAGTTCGCTGCCTGGGTGGTTAGGCACAAATGGAGGAGTAGAATGGAGAAATTGGCAGCTTTGTTCCTCATTAATGCAGCAACATATGAAATCTGGAAGAGTAGAAATGATACTATTTTTAAAAGAAATGCGTTGACTGAGAAGGGAGTTATTGAGAGAGTCAAAAAGATGCTGCTCCTTAAGATGGATGCTACAAAGCTGAAGATCAATTGGACTCCTGTTTATAATACTTTAAATGCATACATGAATTTGTAATTGCATGTCTTGTGTGTTGTGGTTTATTGTGGTGCTAGTCTTGAGTGTATGATTGGGTGAGTCTTGTTGGTGCCCTGTGTGGCCGAATGGTGTTTGTGGAGGCTCTGATGGGTGTTTTTAGTGAACTCTGCTAGTGTTACAGGGATCTTGTGGTTTATGGGGTTTGTTTATTGTTTGTATTTTCTCCTTTTTGAATGATAGCACATAATCTTCAAAAAAAACTATGTAAATAAAATAAGAAAACAAATTAAAATTCTATCAGTAAAACAACATAAAGAGAGCGAATATAAAGTAAAAGTAACTTTTCAATTTCAACAAGCAAAGTTATCAATCACTAAGTTTTTTTTTTATTTAAAAAACCTGAGACAAATTCAGGCACAAAGACAGAATAACACCCCACACCACAAGACGACCCATCTCAGAATTCTCCCTCAACCAGATTTCTATCAAGATCGATAATACTAGGAATACAATCTAAAGCCCTCCAACTCCATTTAAATCTTCTGGACGTAGTTGCAACTTTATCAGCAATAACTTTCAATTCCCTGGGAACATGCTCCACCCTCCAATGCTTATTCCTTGCTAACAACTCCAGGCACTCTTCAAACCACCCTCCAGCTGTTGGCCCCTTAATGAAACCAAAATGCAATGCCATGACCACTTCTGTTGCATCAGTAAGAAATAATACATCATCCTTTCTTAGTTCTTCCGCCAAGTGCATTCCCAGCAACAATGCTTTTCCCTCCGCATCCCTGGAGGTACGAATTCCGTCCGCCCAATCAAACATTAAGTTCAAACACTGATTTAAGGTTAATATATTGATAAGAACTAGAGATTGCGCATCTTCCCACCAGGATGTGACATATATGTATTCGCCTTTGTTTGCAACTGTTCACCAGTCATGGAGGGACTTGAGAACGTTTTAAATTGATCCATTAGTTGTCGTTGTTGTTGCACAAGTTGTGCAACCGTGGAACAAAGCTGATCAACTTTATCCTCAGTTTTCGAAAGGCGTTCATCCAATTGCTTAACAGAGCGTGTCCCGTTAGCCATGGAGAACAATGAAAGCACCAATTTGATAAGAACTAGAGATGAAGAGAAGAGATGAGGGCTAAGATTGATCGGAGAGGAAGAAGTTGATCGGAGATGGAAGAGGAACGGAAGAGATTAGGGTTAAAAGAAGATAACCATTTTCATTAATTTCCTTATTCCCCATCATAGTCCCTATTACATTTATATTTATACTATTCAATTAGTAAACTAACACCGTTTGCATTCCTATCATATATTAGCTTACTTTATTTTTAGAAATTATTATATTAATAAAAACATTTTAATTAAATAGAAACCTATCAAAAACGTTTCGGAAACCTTGATAAACCGTTTTCGATTCAAGCTAAAGTACCTATTAGACCAAACCCACCGTGAATCTGTATCGGGTACGGAACGGATTCGGGAAAGGGCACTAGATTGGTGTGTCATTTACTCTAAGATCTTAAGCATTTACACATTTGGTACTTTGCAGAACTTTGTGATTTGCATATATAGGTTATAGAATTGATTATAGGCTTTAGTTTAGATCTGAATTAATTCTACGGATTCAGATCAGGTGCAGCAACAGCAATTTGCAGCGACCCAAAACTACGTAGTTTTGGTAAAGGGTTCATCCAAAACTACGTAGGGTTATAGTAAATAATCTTAAAATGACGTCGTTTTGACGCTAGCAGCAAATAGCTGTGCTGCACCAGATCCAGATCCTAATTCTACATGTTGAAACCATATATCTACAATTTAGATTGGAAATATCAGTTCTGGTTTAGACTTTTTTTATAAAAAATAACATTCAAAGTCCATGGTATACTTTGCAGGCATACTCTATCTTATGCTCTTTCTACTACAGCTGCCTGCCTTCCGTTTGTAAATGCTGGTAAGGATTACATTGTTCAAAGGACGAGCTATTTTCTTCTGAAATCTGATTACAAAGCTATTTAGTATTCTCAGTTTATAATTATACTATACAACATCTGATTTACCGATGCAGAAGCTCCATGGCTTTTAACAGAAGGGGCTGTAATCTCTTGAGGTCCACCTCTGTGTCTTGTTTGTCCAAATAGATTGCTTTGAATGTAAGCCAGCCCTGCTTTTGAAACGAAAAAAATCCTTGAAGACAATGTGATCTGGTGGATACTTATGTATCAGTGAGCTCTCTTCCTTTGATACTTGGTAATCCAGATACTTCATGTCTTTGGCTGGTTGCACGAAATCTATATTTGAAAACCATTCAAGACCTATTGGAACTACTTGGATTAAAACTGCATTTTCTGGTAAGAAAACCATATTTGTCAGGCCTGCACCGTGAGCTCCTAATAATACATCATAAGAGTTCACAGACGCTGCATATTTAGCCAGGTTTTCCGCGTCATTACTCTCGGCCACAATAACCTTGTACCTCATTTTCTTAGCCATTTTGACTACATTGCCTATGTTGATCAGTCTCATTGTCCCGCTTCTTGAGATTATCATAAGTCTGGGCTTTAGAGATTTTTGCTTATTTAGATTTACAGCACTTGACATTCAGTAGAGAGAATGCTTCCCTGATGAAACTTGAAAAGTTCCTCAACGAAAAATATGGTGGCATCAATGGGTCTACGTCGAATTCTTTATGAGATGTCAGGCCTAGAATCACCTTCGGAAAACAATGGATGTTCTGTTCCTTTTGTATGTCCACGATCTCATACTTGGACTAGTGCTTGAGAATTTTTATGTAATTGCTTTTTTTTTTATTACAATGGGTACATTACAAGCTCAATTCGAGCATATCAATTCACTACAGAAACTATACCATTATACTCTCAAGGCAAGAATATTGGTGAGGCCATGGATTGAACCCATGACCCTTAGGACAAGAGTTTATGAAGACTCCTTGCCCACCACTAGGACACCACCCTAGTGGCCATGAATTTTTATGTAATTGCTAAGAATATTGGTGAGGCCATGAATTTTTATGTAATTGCTGACCCAAGAAATTTGGTAATTCGTGATAAGGAACTTGACCTCTCCATTGAACCTCTTACTACCCAAAAATAATGGAATCAGAGTGTCCGAAAAGTATGGAAGTAATTTACATTGTAACCGTCATTACTGAAAATTATGGCTGGTACAGAATGGTTTACTGAGCACCTGGGGAGCTCATGGGTCTTAGAAACTGATTTCACAGACCACTCACTGACAAACTCCATGGCTGTTGAGTCTGCTTTTCTAGCATAAGGCTTGAGTTTCCAAGACTTGCTGTTATTTCCGCCAGTTTGGTCAGTTTTCGAAAGAGGCAACAAGATGCCATTAACCCGAACATCCCCGGTTATGCTACAGGTATTTGATCGAGGGAAGGTGAAATCACATGAAACTTCTGATTTTACCACACCCTCTGGCACCAATGTAGTATTTTGCGTTGTATTGTTTCCTACTTGAGAAACAGAATCTGATTCCAGAGGAAGGCTGCCCACTTCATCATTTTTAACAGTTATATTTCCTGCTTGCGAAACCTGACTCGTTATGTTTTCTTCTAGATGAAAGTCATTGTTGTCCGAAGTGAAGATCACTGTTGCAAATAAATGTGTAAGAGCGAGCAATAGCTATAAATTATGTTAATTATGACATATCTGAAGTCCCTAAATTGCTGCAAAGCTCGCCAGGACAAGATGAACTTACTGAGTGGTAATGTACCCAAGCATGGCTTGAAGACAGTGCAAAAGCTCACCACCATGAGCATGTAGCCAATAAATGCAGCACGCCGCAGCCTCTTCAGAAGATCGTACCTGCTGAAGCTTCGGACAAGTATTTTCTCATACATTTTTCGTCATTAAATTCTGCAAAGATTGAAAAGGGATTATACTTTTCAACAGTGCCACTCACAATTAGTGATGAATGTATCTAAGCCTAATCTAAGACCTAGAAACAAAACTAACACTTAACGAAGCAAGTTTTCACAATATGCAATTTTCCGCAAACTCAAAACAAGGCTAAATCACCTAAAACGTAAATTAAATGGCACATGATATACGTGGAACCGGAGAACCCGGAGAAAACCACGGAGCTCAGCCGCAAAGGCTGAGAATCAATCCACTAAGCACGGAATAGGTTTACAACAAGCAAACTACTCAATTCTTGACAATCCAAGAATGAGAAACCTAAACAACACAACTGAACTGAAGATGAACTACAAGAAACGACAGTACTGAAACGAAAGCACCTGGACAAGACTCGAAGATCTTCACCGGAACTCCATCCGAATTCAACCGGAACACATCCATCGGAAGACTCCAAATCACGCACACCAGCTCTCGAAATCCTCTCCAATCTCGTAGTCACACGACGCTTCTTGAAGAATCTTTCATCTCGATCGTCGCTCTTCATCGTCGTTGCTGCTCTCCGTCGTCGCTCAAATCCCTAATCGCTGCTCCGTCGTCTAAACCCTAATCGCGATATCCCCAAATTGAAATAACGCTGCTCTATTCTTGTTCAATACGCTGCGTTCCATTAAAACAAGTCGCAGCATGTTTTTGGTATTGGGCCACTCGGCCCAACTTCCATTAAAAGAATGCGCCTCACTTAAATCAAATGGCAGACATCAAAGCTGCATTTTCCAGCCACGTTTCAGCCACTTTCCTGGCTAACTCCGGCCAAACTTGAATCACAATTTCGGCTCCGAACGGTTCCTATACTAACCTCAGCACGCAGGCTTGAGACTTAAACCAAAAACTAGCTCAAAACATGACTTATTTCTCAACAAATGCCCTCCTAAGTCATGTATTGAGGTTACAACTAAGGAACACTTACAAACCACAAACATTGTGAACTTTGAAACTGAAAATTACAGACTCTATGGACAGACCTAACCTTGCTTAGTTTCATGAATTCTCAACCTTATTTTCGGCGTCATAGACTCATCCAATCATGGACATCAAACCTGAAAATCAGTTTACTAACAAAAGTAAAACTGATATTACCTACGCAGCAGCATTTCATTGATAAAAACATTACCCGAAGAGGTTTTATCGTCGAATACCCTGCTGAACATTTTTGGTCATGCACTTGGCATGCCTAAAAACTTAAAAACACAAGTTAGCAAAAAACACACCATAACACTCATACCAACTGATAGAAAGTATATATCTACTAATATCACTGCTCTATAAGGAGGATTTACTAAGAAAAAATTCAGAACTAACAACCAAGACAAAATAAGAAAGTAATATTATTACCTCCTATATAATCTACAAGTTATAGGCTGAAAATTAACTATAGCAGTTCATTAGCATAGGAAGGAACTCTCTTTAACAGATTAATAGAGATTAGGTCAGTTTTTATGCGCTAACACTTCACAAAGTCAAAAACAAACATTTCTGAAAAACAAAAGCTTAGGATCATGCATAATATGAACTGAACCAAACTGATATACACTTTATTGATAGTTTTAATAGCATTCGGTAGTATCAAGCTATGCTTAAAAACCTATAAACTAGATTTCAAGACATAAGCATACTAAATCCTAAACTCTAGATTATTGTAAGGCTAATCAAAGCACAAAACTAAATCATTGAGCATAAGGAATTTATTTCACATACACCGCTGAACATCAAACAAAGATCATCTACATTTTGGTCAGAAACTAGAAAATCAACTTGAATATATTCTAAATGCCCTCCTAAGACTTAATTTATTCTTAAACAAGCTTTAGAGGAACATATCAAGAAATATATCAAAGAAATCCAATTTCTAGATGAGAACATTACTATCAAGTTCTACTTTGGAATTCTATATCTAGATTTTACCCATAGAATTACCTAAAACTTTCTTTTCAAGAAAGTCATCAAAAGACCTTGAACTAGTATATAGTCACTAAGAAATTAATCAAGAAACAAGATATCATCAACATAACCTAGTTTTGACATCTAGTTCATCTAATTCTAACAAACTAATAACTAGAACTTTTATAAACGACATGGAGACAGCGCTGAACAGAGTCAAATATCAGCAAGAAAATTGTCAAAATCACATGCAAATATAAGCAAAGACTAAGAACAATAACCACCGATTTGTACTAAAGCCATAAACATGCAAAATTCCTAATGACTAAGCATT
The DNA here is from genome assembly GCA_006409495.1 of Sedum album. Taxonomy (NCBI): domain Eukaryota; kingdom Viridiplantae; phylum Streptophyta; class Magnoliopsida; order Saxifragales; family Crassulaceae; genus Sedum; species Sedum album. The sequence continues at coordinate 72,884 of QZGG01000893.1, forward strand.
AAATCCTATCTAGCAAAAGCATCAAGGTTAACGCTCAAATCAATCAAGAAAATCAGCAATCTTAATAGCTAAGCGGATTAAAGCAATTTATGAGAAAAACAAGCAAAGTTAAAGTAAAAATGATGCACAAAATACTTCAATTGATAGCACTAAACCCTGACCTTCAAGAACAGCAAGATTAATGCACAAACAATCAAAATAAATGGCAGCAACTACTCTAAGATCAAAAACACAGCATATATGCCAAGATCAATTACTTCCACTAACGTTCTAGTCATTATTCAATCAAGAACTAGCCTAGAAACGTATCAGCGGCTCTGATACCACTTTGATGAATGTATCTAAGCCTAATCTAAGACCTAGAAACAAAACTAACACTTAACGAAGCAAGTTTTCACAATATGCAATTTTCCGCAAACTCAAAACAAGGCTAAATCACCTAAAACGTAAATTAAATGGCACATGATATACGTGGAACCGGAGAACCCGGAGAAAACCACGGAGCTCAGCCGCAAAGGCTGAGAATCAATCCACTAAGCACGGAATAGGTTTACAACAAGCAAACTACTCAATTCTTGACAATCCAAGAATGAGAAACCTAAACAACACAACTGAACTGAAGATGAACTACAAGAAACGACAGTACTGAAACGAAAGCACCTGGACAAGACTCGAAGATCTTCACCGGAACTCCATCCGAATTCAACCGGAACACATCCATCGGAAGACTCCAAATCACGCACACCAGCTCTCGAAATCCTCTCCAATCTCGTAGTCACACGACGCTTCTTGAAGAATCTTTCATCTCGATCGTCGCTCTTCATCGTCGTTGCTGCTCTCGTCGTCGCTCAATCGCAACCCTAATCGCTGCTCCGTCGTCTAAACCCTAATCGCGATATCTAATCGCGATATCCCCAAATTGAAATAACGCTGCTCTATTCTTGTTCAATACGCTGCGTTCCATTAAAACAAGTCGCAGCATGTTTTTGGTATTGGGCCACTCGGCCCAACTTCCATTAAAAGAATGCGCCTCACTTAAATCAAATGGCAGACATCAAAGCTGCATTTTCCAGCCACGTTTCAGCCACTTTCCTGGCTAACTCCGGCCAAACTTGAATCACAATTTCGGCTCCGAACGGTTCCTATACTAACCTCAGCACGCAGGCTTGAGACTTAAACCAAAAACTAGCTCAAAACATGACTTATTTCTCAACAAAATGAACCATTCAGATGGAGATAATATGTCTAAGGTATTTAAGTAATTTAACAGAATTTACCAAAATACCATTAAATGATTAATATATTTTGAAAAAGAATAGAATATTTTGGTCATTTGAACGATCGGTTAGTTCTGACAGCCGGTGCATAAAGAATTTTTCATATACTAATATCGTGCTATACGGGCATTCGCGCAGTGGAGGCAGGGGCGGAATCAGGGGGGGCTGGGGGGGGCCAAGTACCCTGCTCACTTTAAGATTATACCCACTCTGTGGTAACACATTTAGTTAAAACAGCGCAGCGGAGAAGTCTTTAGCATAAACTTAGGAGGGCTTTGTTCGATTCCCAGCTTCTACGAATTTTTTTGGTTAATTTTAAATTAGTTTCAACTTTATTTTGCGAAAAAGAATCAATTCTAACGAGTTTAACTGATGTAACTTAGTGGTTTTGGCATGGATTTAAATCTGGCAAACCTTTGCTCGATTCCCAGAGATGTAGTATATTATTTTTAATTAGATTTTTTTTATTATTATTGTATATTATTAAAAAAAATGTTATTTTATTCTTTAATTATAAATTTATCATAAATATTATAATGCATTTTAATTTTTTCGCCCCCCTAACTATAAGCTCTGGATCCGCCACTGAGTGGAGGACTTTTCAGCAATAAAGATGGTAGTTGACGTGCTATATATCGCATCAAGCATTCCCAACCTATTTCTACAACAAGTCATAAAGAGAGAATTAAATTTCTTAAGTCAAGCTAAATAGGCCAACAATGGCGGAGTCATTGACGCGCAAAAGAATGGAAAAAAATGTCGCAAATGTATTTATTTTTAAGCTACTATCAGTTCAAAACTATGACCCATAACAGTCCAAATGTCGGAAATCTCACGGAAGAAATTCTGGACATGATGCCGAAAAGTCTACTTAAGTTTGGTCTATAGCATTTTCTAGTATATTCACACTGTTTATATCAATAAACCTCACAAGCTATCTATAAATACCCAAGCTTCTCTTCCTCTTACTGCAACATTACTGATATCTACAACATATTTGAGTATTTACGATCAGACCGACAAAAGCTCCGGCAATGGCTTCCCGATTCAACTTTGATATCCTGGTTATTTCGGCCGTATTGTTCTTTTTCTGTGCGCAGAGCGCTTTAGGTATGCAACTGTCTAGAGTTTTATTTTTTTGGTTCCATTGACTCAAAATGTGATAACAATCATGTTACTTGATGATATGAAAATGAATCGATGGATTGCAGGGGAAATAGTGTGTGAGGATCTTAGCAAGGACAAGTGTGCATTTGCAGTGTCGTCTTCGGGTGATCGATGCATTCTTGAGAAGCACGTAAGAAGATCCGGTGAAGAGAAGTTTGTATGCAAGAAATCAGACATTCAAGCTAGTGGACTAACAAACTGGATCGAAACAAATGAGTGCATAGAAGCTTGTGGAGTAGATCGAACCTCACTTGGAATATCATCAGACTCTTTATTAGAATCCGGTTTCACTGGAAAGCTCTGCTCAACTCAGTGTTACAACAACTGCCCGAACATAGTTGATCTTTACTTCAACCTTGCAGCCGGGGAAGGTAATAAAACCAGTCTTTATAGTATTTCTCAAGCAACAAGTTACATAGGTGAAAAACATGTCTAATATGAAGTACCATGTTGTCATGATCAGGTGTTTTCTTACCCAAACTATGCGAACAAAGAGCCGAGAATGCCAGACGTGGAATGACCGAGATGAACAGCTCCGGCTTTGTAGCTCCCGGACCAGAATCGAGCTTGAATGCAGTAAACTACATGGATGCAGCTTCACCAGCAGAAGCACCATACAATTTCTAAATTCCACACTTTATCAGAACTAGCTGCTTCATTAATAGTGATGTACTAGATTATAGCATCTACATGTTGTTACCATACTTTGTGTAATTTACCCCATTTTTAATGTGGGGATAGAAATAAATATTTTGGAAAAATAACGAGCATGTTTTTCAGTGTGATAGTATTTGACGGTGAATCAAAATAACATCATTTTAATATTATACTCCGTATTGACTATGTCCCATTACCTTTTTTTTAAACAAAAAACTTCATTTTGATTTGGTGTAAGCGATTGTTTGCTACACTTAATTCCAATCACACTCGTACACATATCTAAAAACATGGAGAACCTGAAGTTCAGCAGCTTCTCTTATTCAACCGTTGACCATGAATCCAAGGTCAAAACTCCAAAAAGAACCCAAAAACTCTCCCACACATTTCCGATTCTCAATCGCAGCCACGTGCACTGCCACGTCACCACCATCACGTCCTCTACTCCCTCCACGTGTACTTCCTCCTCACCTCAACCACATCTTCAAACTTCTTCGATCATTATCAACATTTCTAACATCTTCAAACAAACACACTCTCTACCAACTCCCGAATCTCCACCGATCTAAAAAATGTCAGGCGGCGTCGGACCAACCTGTAGCGACATCAGCCTCCCAAAAGAGGAACCTTTAACAGAACAACACATGAAACTCACATCCGACAACGACAAAAACACAAAAGTAGCCGACATCAACAACCGCCGACCAAGTTTCCTGTCATTCCGACAACTCAACGCTTTAGCTCTCATCATCGTCCTCTCCGCATCCGGCATGGTGGGTCTCCAAGACGTCACCTTTCTACTCTTCTCAACCATCTACATGTTCATCCTCTCAAAACTCGCATTCCCAACTCTCCCAAACACCACCACAACCCCACAACCAATCTTCTCCAACAAACTCCTCTCCGTCTACATCCTCCTCGGCGCCACAATCGGCCTATTTCTGCCCATTCTCTACATCTTCCAAGGCATCTACGAAGGTGACAAAAAGGGTATCAAAGCTGCAGCTCCACATGTCTTCCTATTATCAAGTCAAATCTTCATGGAAGGTCTGGCCTTTTCGAGTAGATTTTCAATTCCGATTAGGGTTTTTGCCCAGTGATGTATAACTCAATGAGGTTGTTTGCGATAATGGAGTGGCTGGAGAATGAGATTGGGAAAGTGGATGTGGCTGATGGTGGAAGTATGAGGAGGGTGATGGTTGGGAGAGGTTTGGCTGTGGCGAATTTGGTGTTTTGGGGGTTTAATTTGTTTGGGTTTTTGTTGCCGGTTTATATGCCGAGGGCTTTAGAAGATACTATGCTGATGTGTTTAAGGTTAAAGAGGGTAAAGATTAGATCTTTGAGTGAAATGAAGTTGCTGGTTTAATTTGATGATTTTGATTTTAGTAGAATGTGATGTTATGGGTTCTTTTCAATAATGAATGTAATGTTCTGCAACTGAACATCAATAGTTGATATACTTCAGTATGCAAAACATGATCTGTATCTTGATGTGTTTAGATTTAAGGTTGGATCTTTCTGATTATTGTAATGATGATGGCTTGGATGTGTACTACTGTAGAATGTACTGCTTTGATGTAAAATATCGAGTAATTTAGTCTTTGCAAATCCCATCAGTTTTGTACAGGGAGCGGGGTACAATAGGTAAGATTGCATACATGAGGCACTTGTAAGTCTCGCTACATCGAACACCTTTATCATTCAATCATCGACAAGTATGTATTACCTATTGAAACGTGCAGGAATTTAATGAAAAATCGGAAGGGGCATTTATTTTTTGTTCGAGAGAGCCAATGACCTTGCCGAGGATGAAATCGAGGCAACGAAAGTTATTTCTTATGGCCTTCATCAAGCGACAAAGTTTCCCGAGCCACCGAGACGCCTACCAACGTGCCAAAGCTTGTTGAGGAAAACACGACAACAAGGCAGCGTCCAAACCATGTATCCAAGGTCCTTAGACCTCTAAAAAGTCCTACCGAAGGATTGAGGCCTAGAGGTGTGAGGATGTGCGAAGAAATACGCAGATCCCATGCAGTAAGTTTAGTAACGTGCAGTGCGGTATGAAAATCGTGGCCCCGCACGATAATGTGTCTAGAGGTCGTAGAGGCATCCTAGCTTGTCCACCTGTGGTGCCAAGTTTCATAAATCCTTTTTTGTAAGCCTTTATATAAAGTCATTACTTTAACCTTAGAATATTCAAAGGAGATGATCCATCTAGGGATACAATTCAAGGGAAGCGCTAACCATAATAGACCAATTTAATATGGAATGGACTTTTAGCGAATGTGGGATTGTAGCTGTGAATTTGCTCTTAAATATGATTTTTTTTAACATCAATTCACCAAAACGCTTGGATAAATTAGGTTCATGTAAGATTAGAGAATTTTTTTGATTGAAAAGGGCAGTAGTTCAAAGAGTACATACGAGGACTTTAAAAATTAAATAAAATTTAGCCATATTCGAAATAACAAAAAGATATGACAATAATGATAAGAGTTAAACCGAATCATTTGCCTCGCTCTAAAATCAAAAAAATCCTACAACAAGTTAAACAAAATAAGACATTAAACATGAAGACTCTATCATAGAAATATGAATGAATAAAAAGTGAAACAAACAGCTACGGTGAAGCAGGCAGCTAGGTAGCAGCGATCAACAAACGGTCGAAAGCTGGCAAAGGTACAGCAGTCAGACATCCACCCACTGCATATCGACGGGAGCACAGAGAGGTAAAGAGCCATGTACAGAAATCAACTTGAAATTAGGGGAATTCCTTCAAGAAGATTACAGAACCCAAAAAAAAACTGTTGAAGATTGTGTGAGAAACTCTCATGGGAAACCCATAAAAACTCCAAAGTCCAAAAATTATAAAGAGAAGGCAGAGAAAAGATAAGCATGCTTTCATTTTACTGAAGTAACAAGTGAGATTAAAAGTTGAAATTTTTATAAATGTCAATCGCTCCGTGCTTAGCGCAAATATATTTCCTAATTTTATTTTTAAATAAAATCAATCACGAACTACAAATTCATCCAAATCAACGATTATACATTTATACTAATTTTCTATGTCTCACAAAATTCTAACCTACTTGAGATAATCGAATTGTAAAGGCAATCCAATCTGTTATTAATGTTTTCCTTACAAATATCTACTGTACTTATTTAGGCACCATTTCCAACAATGACAAACGGTAAAAGACATATTCATAAAGCAATAATTAAATAAATAAAATACGTAAAAATCAGATTCCAGATAATTCAACGACTCATTGTATCGAATCTCTCCCTTCGTCTTCTCCAGGTATTCTCAATCCCAAATCTACCAGATCCGATCTACGTTTCCTGTTTTTACTCCATACAGTTTTCCAGTCGATTGCGTCGCGGATCTGAATTTCTTTATTTATTCAATTTTCGTTGGTTTTAATTTTGGCTTAGGGTTGCTGTGATTCGTGAATCGATCGAAAGAGGACTCGGAGTTTGAGGTGAAAAGGTGTAATTTGGTTTGTATTTTTTTGGGTTTTGATGTGGATCTGATGATATGCTCGTTTTTTTGTGGTGATGGTGAGGTTAGGGGTTGAGGATGGCGTCCAGGAGGATTTTGAAGGAGCTCAAGGATCTGCAGAAGGATCCTCCAACCTCTTGCAGTGCTGGTAATCGATTTATTATAATATTTCCAGAAATGATTTTGATTACCCTTTTCTGAGCTGATTGCTTGTATGCATTTTAGAGTTTTGAGTATCTTTTATGTTTACTGTTTAGATCAGTCAGCTTGTGGCTACCTTATTGTCTTAGGATTTATAGATGGCTAGGCTTGGTATCTTTGGCCTGTCTCTTGTGATTGTAGATTGGATTTTGTAATTTCGTCTCATGAAGTTATGGTGAATGGATTTGAACTATTTTGAAGAGAAAAAACTCTTGTTGGGATGTGTGAATTTTGTATTTGTCACTCAAACTGCATGCTTTAGAAGATTGTGATGCGAATTGTACTGTTTTTATTTTATTTTAATTTTTAATGGGCTGAAAGGATGATCACTAGCTGTTTCGATAAACTTTGCAATTTTGTGTTTAATGGCTAGCAGCGCAGCTCATCACTGGTTTGATTAATGATTGCACCTAGCTACTGCATACTCTTGTTTTATTGTTTTATTGCATTGCATGCGCTTTGTAAATTGTTTGTTACTGTAAACAAGCTAAGTTTTCGTTTTTAGAGTAGTGTCTTTGAATACTTGAATGTGAGGTGTTTGGATTGAACTAGTTAATGACCGTCAACATTATTACACAAATTATAGTAGTGTATTAATTTGACCTTTCACAATTTTAGTTGTTCACTGTTGTGTATCACAGGTCCAGTGGCTGAAGATATGTTTCACTGGCAGGCCACTATCATGGGTCCGGCTGATAGTCCCTATTCTGGGGGTGTTTTTCTTGTCACCATACACTTCCCTCCAGATTATCCATTCAAACCACCAAAGGTACATGTTTTAAGTAATTTTATTCCAGTGTGAACTATTTCCCAAGGTTGCAACGAGTTGTAGATGTTAAGCATGTATGGTCATTGTAGCTGATTTGATATGCTTAATACCTAGTTTGCTCTCCGCTTGTTTATTCAACTTTTCACTCATATATATATCATAGTTACCATTGGCTGGGCTGTTAAATACTTGAATGTGCTGTATTTGAGATGTATCCTTACTTTGTCCGAACAATCTGCTTCCGATCCTTTATTTAGTTTCACCGTTACTTGCAAAATAGTAGCTTTAGTTATTCTCTGGATAATATTTGCATGATCCTTTGCAGGTTGCATTTAGGACAAAGGTTTTTCACCCGAACATCAACAGCAACGGGAGCATCTGCCTTGATATCTTGAAAGAGCAGTGGAGCCCTGCCCTCACAATCTCCAAGGTTCGTACTTTCATGATGACTTTAATGCCATCTTTAAGAGTTCCAGATTTTTTTTAAACCAACAAGTATGATGTACCATAACGATACGTTGAACACAAGCCTTCTTTTGAAGAATGAAAAAGTCAATAATTTCTAATTGATTAACATTAGACTTCTTACTTGATTTTTCTGTTATCTTGGTATCTTACATTTCTCTTTTCAGGTTCTACTCTCCATATGCTCCTTATTGACTGACCCAAATCCAGATGATCCCTTGGTGCCAGAGATTGCTCATATGTACAAGACAGACAGGAGCAAGTATGAAACCACTGCAAGGAGCTGGACCCAGAAATATGCCATGGGATGAAATCCTAGAAAAGACTCAGTATCTCAGATATTGCAGTCCCCACAACTCTGGCTTGTAATGTATGAATCAGTTTCTTATAATCACTTCATTTCCAGACTGAAAAATAGACAGTCTTCCACAAGAAGCACTTGTCAATTTGTCTATATCTGTCATGTTCAAAATTTTCATGTTCATTGAAAGTTTATTAGCTGAAAAAAGTAAGAGACGAACAGCTTGGCTTTAACAAATTGATACCCAATAACCCAAATGATATGTTTTGAGGTAGTTGCCTTGGAACCTTTTTTTAAAGTTCTAAGAGCAGTGCAGACATGAATTTGTATTGCATGTGTTTATCACATCCCCTCCGACCAGAGGCCCAAGTCCACCACACGTCAAATATTCAAACGGCCACAATTCCGCGACGTACATCTTCCTCACACCACCACACACCCCCGGGTCCCACCACACTCCTGACCCCACACATCAACCAATCAAATCACACCACATATCACTTCCTTCATCCACCAACTCCCACGAATCACCACCCACCACTCAAATCCCGCCACATCACACCTCTCAAATATCCCCGCTTCAGAATCCCTCCACCAAACGCCACGTCGACACACCCTACTTTAATTGTCCTACGTGTTGATCTCCAGCCGTCCATTCACGCCACATCAGATCCTGACCGTTGATTTCGTTTCACGACGTCTTCTGTGGTCGTTATTATTCTCGAAAATTCGAATTTGTTCGGATTTTCTTCCAGTATATTTTTTGTGTTGATAGATTTTCGTTGCTTGTAATTCTCGAATCTCGGATTTTGATCGGAAGATTCTACGGCGCTCTCCGGCTGAGTTTCGCTTCCTTGCGCAGGTGAATGTTCTTAGGGTTGTGTTTTTGCTCGAAAATGCTTCTGGTGATTTTTGAGTTTGGGGAGTAGTTTTTGGTGATTTGAGGTTTGTGTGATGTTGTTTGCTGAGTAACTTATTTAAAGTGGTTTAGAGTTTTTTTTATGGTTATAGATTTGGATGTTGATGTTGTCAACGTGAATTGATGATCAGTAATGTGATGAACACTGGCTTAGGGTTTCTCTGATCTGCTGATTTAAATGTTGTTGTTTCGGCCCTTATCGGATTTTATTTTTTACTGTCCATTTTTATAAATGAGTTTCTTCATTTGCTAGATTAAAGTGTGAAAGTAACTGTGAATTTAAAGTACTGTTGTTGACAGGTTGGTGGAATTTCGTTGTCAGGGGAATTTAACTGCTTCTCTTTGTCATGGTAGTAGTGACTGTTTCCAGTTCAGCATCGCGAGCATTACAGGGATTGAGTTGTAGGCCACTTTCTCAACAGTTGAGTCCGAAGAGGCCAGTCATTTTGGCATTCAAGACGGATAAAACCCCGGCGAATTATTTAGTATCTTCTCATGAGTCCATCCCTTTACCGGTAGACACACCTAAAGAGCATAAGAAGAGAGTAAGAAGAGTTTCTAAGCCGGTGAAGAGAGTGAAGGCAGTTGCAACTGAGGAGATTTCGCCTTCTGGTTTTGAAGTTGACTATAATGCAGCGGCTGCCAAGCTAGAGAGCATTTTCAGACGTAGCCCTGTTGTATCTGATGATGAGGATGCTGTCTCTGAGAAGAAATATATTTACAGGAGAAAGAAGAAAGTTATTGAGGATGACAAGCATATAGAGAAGGAAGCCAGCAATGAAGTTGTGAAAAATAAGAGTAAAAAAGTTCGCCGGCTGAATCTTGACAGGAGGATCCAACTTAATAGGAAAAAGATAGACCGAATCTTGGGCTCAGTTGATGAGAAAATTGGTGTTAATGAGGAAGAAGAGAAAATCAACAAGCTGGTTAGACAGTATTCAGTTTCCACTGATTTAGTAAGCTTGGATTGGAAAAAAATGAAGATACCCCCTGTTCTTCCATCATCTGAGCAATTTTGGTTGTTCAGGTTAATGCAAGATACAAAGGTGTGTGTTTTATTTCATCTATCAAATGTTATGTCACCGAGCAATACATGTCATACCAGTTGCTTCACTAAACTATATGAGTTTTGTTTTCAGGCTTTGGTTCAAGTGAAGGAGAACTTAAAAGATCGATTGAACAGAGAACCAACTGATGCCGAACTAGCAGAGGCAACAAATATGAAAGTAGGTCAAGTAAAGAAGACAATGGAAGTTGGACATGCTGCAAGAAACAAACTGATCAAGGTGATCTCTCCTTTTCACTTTTTCTATCATGCTCATCTTAGTTGCCCATTTGTAAAATGAGTTTTGCTGTGCATCTAGCGGAGTCTTTGTAAAAACTAATAATAATGTCCCCGGTAGAAGTAAAATCTTACAATTTCACACTCTCTATTGCAGCACAACCTCCGTCTTGTGTTATTTGTCATCAACAAGTACTTTCAAGAATTCTCCAACAGCCCCAAGTTCCAGGACCTGTGCCAAGCGGGAGTTAGGGGTCTTATCACTGCTATAGATAGATTTGAACCCAGCAGGAAGTTTAGGCTCTCAACCTACGGCTTATTCTGGATCAGGCATGCCATCACGAGGTCTATGACAGTTGCGAGCCTTACACGGGTCTCCTTTGGACTTGAGTCGGTAAGCTTCTACTTAGATCCTGGTCTAATTATGAATCAACCAAGCATTTACCTGATGTATCAAACTCCTGTTTAATTTTTGAACGAGAAGTAATCATTGAAGAAGTGACATGTAGGTATAATGTAAATATCATCTATCAACCAACAAACCTTTTCCTTAAAAATAATCATATATTTGGGAAATATTGTAGATATGCAGGCGTGGACTGATAATTAAATGAAGCTACAGTTTTTTTAAACTGTGAAGTATGAATAGGGTACATTAACTAATGGCTTACCTGATATGCACAGGTAAGGATGGAAATTCAGAAGGCCAAACTGGAGCTATCCTTTGAACTGAAGAGATTGCCTACTGAGGATGAGATAATAGAGAGAACTGGTCTTTCACCTGAGAGGTATCGCGAAGTAATAAGGGCCTCAAAACCTGTTCTATCTCTCAATGCAAAACATTGCGTCACACAAGAAGAACTCATTGACGGGATAACTGATTTTGAGGGGGCTGGAAAACGTAGGCAACCAGCAATTCTCAGGCTTGCTCTTGATGACGTGGTAAGAAAGTGTAAACAATGTAGCCAGTTCATCTGTTCATACCATATTTATATATATATTTGTAATGTTATATAACTTTTGCCTGACAATGACCTGAAACATCTGCAGCTCGACTCGCTGAAGCCCAAGGAAAGTCTCGTGATCAGACAAAGATACGGACTCGACGGAAAAGGTGACAGAACATTAGGAGAAATCGCAGGAAACTTGAACATATCAAGAGAAATGGTGCGGAAACATGAAGTTAAAGCTCTGATGAAACTAAAGCACCCTGCACGAGTCGACTACCTTCGTCAATATCTCCATTGAAACCCAATAACCATTACCAACTTTTCACACTCTATACTATGGATACAATGCATACTCTAGTCTCAGCTGTATATTGATCATCTGTACATGTACAATAGGCACCTCAAATCAAAATAACAGATAAATTACTGGGAACAGCGACGAAATAGAGTCGTTGCAAAATGTAATTAGTTACGTCATGCGATGTACAGCGAAGCTATTCTTTGCTTCACTGGTTGGTCAAATCCCCAATCACAACTAACAGCTCAACATCTCATAGCTCCGAATTAGGGTTTTGTCAGATCGATTCCATTTGTGTTAAAGTTTCAATCTTTAGTGAGAACGGATCCGATCAATGGCATCCGATCGAGATCACGTTTTATACCTCTGCATCGCGGATGGAACGACGATCGTTGCGGATTTTGCTCGAGGGGATTCGGATCTGGAAACCCTAGCTGTGAAGTGTTTACACCAGACGCCGGCAAATCACGCTGTGTATTCGCACACTGTCGACGGTAGAAGCTATGTGTTTTTGATCGGTGAGCGATTTGTGGTGTTTGGGGTTTTTGATGAGAGGTTGGAGAAAGGGAAGATTTTGTGGTTACTGGAGAAGGTTAGAGATGGATTTGTTGAGATTTTGGTGAAGAAGGAGAATGTTTTAGGTTATAAAAGCGTGCAGGAAGAGATGGGTGAGGTTTTTCGGAGATTGTTGGATGCTCCGATTGAAAGGATTGGATCAGTGAATGGGCTGGTAAGGTTGGTGTTTGATGAAAAAGCAAAGAATGTGGTTCCGATGCAGCTTGGGAATGGGGTAGTTAAAAAGAAGAAGCGGGGATCAACGGGAGAGTTGAATGGCGAGGGTAAGGAAAATAATAGCTTGGATGACGAGATAAGTAAAGAGTCATTGGTTTTGATGAATAAACATGGAAATGGCGGTAGTGGTTGTGGAAGGCAGAGAGCGGCGAGAAGTAGCTGGAGGAAGCGTGCTTGGATTGTGCTGTTGATTGATGTTATTATTTGCTTGGCTTTGTTTGGTGTTTGGTTGTATATCTGCCGTGGCTTCAAGTGCTTGAATGGCTAGAGCAGCTGCACTGATTTATGTTTATCGTTTGAGAGCTTCAGTTAAAATGTGTTGCTTGCTAGCTTTCCAACTCGCGTTGTGATCCCATATATTTGAATTTTCAGTTATTGGCTGCTCGCATGCTGTAAGCTGTGAATCAAAGCTGCAAGTTATCGTGTATGTAAACTCTGTTCATGTATTGATCTTGGATTGTTCGTCTAATGATAATTCAGCTGCATATGTTCCTAGGCTTTAATTCATTGTGCTCCTTAATTTCTGACCTTTTTCTTTTGCTAAGAGGGCAGCAAATTCTGAGCTACAAATGGCATCTTTCTGATATCAATTTATTAACAGACTTTTCGTTACAAATGGTATCTATGAAAAACGGATTCAACTATGGCCACATTTATTTTGAGTTGGGATCTTTTAAATTATTGCCGCTTGTACTTGTACCTGGTTGGCTGCAAACAGTATCTGCTTGTTATTCAATACATCTATAAGAACCAATTAAGTCAGATGAAATGGCCTCCCTGAGCTCGATACATTTTCCTGGAAGCAAATCTTGAGACAGTTGTAATTTTTTTGATAGAAGGGTATTTTATGAAATAGGTTCTGTGACTTTTACATATTTCAAGCAGGAAGGGAATTACTTTACAGGTTTCTTACAGGCTACAGCCAAGGAAAGAATTTATATCCAGCAAATCCATTTATATTCTGGCTCCTTTGGTTTCTCCACATGATGGTGTCTCAAAAAGCTATTTCTCGTGTTCCCAGAGAATTCGCCGTCTTTGGGGCCACATGGGTATGTCTTTATATTGCATCTGTATTCAGGTGTGGGTCTTATTTTAGATAAAACATTCTCCACTTGATGCACAAAGCTGTGCTGCATATTTATACTTCATCTCTATTTTAATTGTGTTCTAATATTCTTGTAGACAAATAGAGTGGACCAGAATCCTGCCCATAACAATGCCGGAAAAAAGATTTCATGTGTTCCACTAGTTCATTGAAATCCTGGCATCTGTAGCTGCACTATCACCTGACCTACTTGTAGTTTTCAAGTAGAAAGTCGAGAGTTGTAATGGGAGGAGAGCCATCACCTGGAACTTTAACTCGTTGGCAGACAATGGTGAGTTGAGACTAAGAGACAAGAAAATATATATCCTCCATTGGCGTTTTTGAGCACTGAAATTAAGTCTGAGCTGCTTCGAGCATATCTGAGGGAATCAAACAGGACAAGACTCAGATGACACAAATGAATCTGAAACTGGAAGTACAGCTACATAACTATGATGCAGACTTGCACTATTTGAACAGTCACTTATCTTTCAGACGAGGATGTCACTGCAAAGAATACAAAAGGAAACTAGCAACTGCTGCTAAAAATGAATGTCCGAACTTTGGGAGTATCTCACAAGGTAAAAAGGCTGCTAATTATGCTGAGGAAATTCAGGCTCTCATGCAAAAGTTATGACATGCGCATCCAGGGAATCGAACCCTGGTCAGTACCGTGGGAGGGTACTATGATACCACTACACCAGATGCGCTCTGATGTTTGGGTATTAATTATAATAAATATATATTTATTTATTATATGACGATTTTACCCTTCCGATGAGGAGTTTCTTTTAGCAAAGCAATCTTTCCTTCTCAGCTGGTCAAATCAATTTCGAGGTTTTCAATATTCATCGTAGTCAGAGATCGGCGATCAGAATGGAGAATTCGAGCATAGTATCTTACTACAGCATCGATCGACTTGCAAACTGGGTGGGGACGAGCGTCGCGTCGGCCTTCTTTGCATCGCTGGAGCGTTGTTCTTGCATTAACATCAGCACATCAGATATCGACGACGATGACGAGAACGAGGAGGAAGCAAAGGATCGACCTTTGATGCTGACTAATTTGCAGATCGTTATTGATGAAGACCCCACGAAGCGTGCTGACGGCGTTGCTGTTTGACCTAGTCGGTGGAGTTTGGGAAATCAAAGTTTAATTGTGGCGTGTGTTTTTTATTTGGTAATTTAGGGTTTGTTATGTTTGTGGATATGAGCATCCAATTGTTGAAACCCTAATTGGCTTTCTATGGATGTTTGTGTATTCCAATGTTCACTTTAATTTTACATTCTGCATTTTTGTGTTCCTTTACAATGACATATTCATGTTCGAAGATATTAATTCAGTGTTCGGGTCTAGTGGGATTGTGAATTTTATTGGTTTTCCGGTTGGCTAGGCAACAGGTATCTATACATGTCTAAGGAGCTTAGTTGAGAGTTGCAGGTCTTTGGTCTGTTGAGTATTTCTCTTAGACTGCTTTATTCGCTATGGTATGTTCATGTCCGTGTAAAGATGCTCTCAAGAAACATTGATTTTGTGTTTATCATGTGTTCTGTCGGATACATGATAAGTTTAATTTATTTGGTTTGGCTTGTGTTTTTTGTTATGTTACTTGTTTTCATTTAATTGTTTTGTTGTTTGGAATTGCTTGTAAAGTTTCTGGTTTTCTCTTGTTTTTTGCGTAGTATGGATTTTTGTATCCGTTTAGTTTTCAAGTCATCACTATTGTGTAGTATTTCAATTCTTATGTGATTAGTTTTCAAGTGAGTGTTCTACTGTATGGTTTCCTCCAACTGTGACTTATTTTCAATTTGTCAGTATATTTTATGGATGTGTTTGTTATGTGGTTAGTTGTAAGTCATTGTTATGTTCTTTCGATTTGTGTGTTGTATGATTAATATTTCATGTGATCGGTTTGTAAATTGAGGTTTAAGAATCAATGCTTCATCTTCTTTCAGTGACTTCGGTTGGTGATGGACAGCAAGGGAGGTTTAAGAATCAATGCTTCATCTTATTTCATGCCACCCAAGCCCCCTAGGTCACCACAACCTATGACCTTTAACTTAAAAAACCATGATACTTAGGTGATATGAGACCCGGCAGGTTAGCTTATCTAGCTAACTTTCATTTTTATCCTGGTCGATGTGGGATGTTACAGTCAGTTCTGAATGTCTGCAGCTTATTAAGTTTATTTATATGAGAATAAGGTTTATATTGTTAAGACTATGTTGACATTGAACACATGCTTTATTAACCAGACATCAATCAACATTGAGGCTCTTACTAGCTGTTTGGGGTGGTGTGATCTTTCAGAGAAATAACAGTTGTGTTATCAGATCCAGATGCTTGATTTCTCACGCAACAAGTCGAGCTTGACTCTCAAGGCTGAGAGGGAATTCGCCAACGAACCCATCCACCCTTTTTCCTGGGAATCTTAGATGAGTCTTTTAGTTCCGGTGGCTATCACCAATTTGGATTCGTGCGTATGGGATTTTTTCACAAATGATTGAAAACTACAGCTGCTACAAGTTTCACCCTATTTTTAAGCGTAGTTTTGGAGTAAGCTTTTCGCTTGTTTTCGAAATGTAGACTAATGTGAAAGTAAGTTTTCAAGATCATGTTTTTCCAAATATAGAGACGACAATGATGAAGAATCATATCGAAAAGTAGTTCATTAAATTGTGCCTGAGCTCCCCCGGTATGGATTTTACTAATGTGAATTTTATAAATGATTAGGATAAGGTTCTAGGAGGATTTCGTGCGTTGATTTAATTAATGATTTAATAAATTTATTAAATTTTATAAATGATTTAATTAATCATTAATTAGTTCATTAAACTAAGGATTTTACTAAGGTTCTAGGAGGAACAAGATCCAAATCATTTATAAAATTCACACAAAACTCAAATCCAACAAACAAGATCCAGTAGGTAGATATTCCAACATGCAAATCATTTGATACATGTATTTTTGAAGTAGTCTTTGGATCCAGAAAGCTTTTTGCCGTGTTCCAAAGAAATTTAAATCCACTGCCAGCATTGACAATATACATTTGATTCAATGTCTGCAATACATACGAATATAAGAATCAATAAAGTTGACAACATAAAATGTTCATGATATGAAGAGAGTAACTACCTCTGGATAATTGTCTCCATCAATTTTCTGAATGCGCATTACAAGATCGTGTGCTATTTTACCAAAAGTCATCCAGTTCTGTAGCAAAAAAACAAGTGAAACGTTGCTCAACATAAATTACAGAATACTTATGAGGGCTCGCCACTTACAACACCATGCACGTCAAGTATTGTTGTGTTGGAATTTATGTGCCTCCTTGAAGCTATAGAGCATGCTGGGAATTTCTCTGCAAAAGCCCTCTCAAATCCTTGTGCATGATACTTGAGAAATCTTTCCACAGTGGTGACATTCATCAACTTAGTAGGCTCCACCTTTCCAATTCTCTCAATATAAACAGGATGTCCTTCTTTATCAACACCATGATACCCGTGAGGATAATGGTTTTGTACTTCTTCAAACTCCTCATAAATGAAATCCTGTATGTCCAGAATTAATGAATTTGTCAAATCAGAGTTATAAAACAGCTTTGACAAAATCATTTTAACAAAGCGAGATACTTTTGTGTCAATGAATATATTTAGTAATTGTTAGTGCATTTGTCATTTTCAGGAGCCAAAAGTCAACTTCAAAGAAGAGCACTAGACTCGACAACTCTAGGTGGAAGAATAATAGTTTGATATCCACTCTATCCTCATTATATCTTTACAATACTGCATAGCTTCAAGGAATGTAACTGTATCTACATGAACCTTCGCTACCTACCGCTGAGGGTTGCGCAGGCCGCAGAGCATGGACTTAAAATGAGACCATTGACAATAAATAAACAGTTCTATGAAGATTGATGTTACCTTGTGACAAGATTGTGAAATGCATACCTGTAGTATAGAATCAGCACCATACTCTTGCCTCCAGCAGCATATCTGACCACATCACAAGTGTTCGATCAAAGTCAAACTTTCTTGCTCTTAGAAATCTGAGTAATCCAATCAAAGATTAAATGAGTTTGGATGAAGTTCCAACAATTCACAAGGTAATCATATTAAAATGATTGTACTCGTCATTAAGGAAACTCACAATGTTATCATAGGGTTCACAGCTTTATATATTGTTAACATCGTACAAAGTGCATCTTCCAAACAAAAAAGACTAACCTCAAAATCGTATGATAGTCATCATGACGAGCAAGAAGCAGATCTTTCTCAATCAGAATCTGACGGAAGTCGTTCACTTCCTTTTCCTCTACTTCATCACGAACATCCTCAACTGACACAGATGCATTGTGCAGGTCATCAGCTACCCTCTTACTGCGTTTCTTAAAATTATGAGACAGTTTTGTTGATGCGTACATCGCTTTCTTCTTCAGTGATCTGCTTCGGCGCCTAAACTTCTCATCCTCTACCTGCATCACTAATATCTCCCCTGTAGACATACAAAAACAAACAACCGCTAAAACATTACCCCTAAATAACTCCTACCAATCGAAACAAACCAAATCCGTTCAAAACCAACTAGCACAAATACCTGTCATTAGCTTCAGTTGAGAGCGAAATCCTCCGAGACCTTATCTGCACGTACCAAAAGAACAATCAGAATTCATCCAACAGATCCAACACAACATTCACAAAACTCAAATCCAACAAACAAGATCCAAAAGTCAAGTCAAACAATCAAAAAACCTAATCCTCTCGATCTCACAACACCTGGATCACAAACACATTCAAATCTCAAATCAACAACAACATCAACACAGACCTTACAGATCAATCTCTCATCCACATCTCAACACATACATAACCTCAAATGCCAAAACCACATACAATCAACCAACCTGAATACCAACCAATGATATCTTAATCAAAAGATTGCTTTCCGCTTAAGATTCGATTCTCTCTCTACCTTTACCTCCTACGAAAGTTAAATCAACCGGACTACTTTTCTAGAACATCCCCACACATACGCGGGTGTAGATCAAGCGTGCGTCATTACCTGTAAAGCCGAGCTCCGAAGCTTCGCTTTAGGATTTCAGCTTCCGAGATGCGCACCGAGATAGAGAGATGCGAGAGCGCGTAACGCGCGATCGTTAGATCCAAATCGCGAGATGAAATAGTCCATCGCCGTTTCTACGCCAAACGAAAATACATTTAAATTTGTATTATAATTTCTGATTTTCGAGGTATTTAATAATTAGATTTTAAAAATTAGTAAATATGTTCAAAAATTGCAATATAAAATACACCGCAGATCTTGCCGAATGATAAAAATTGTTTTTGGAAATATATTTTATCTTTATTACTTATTTATTTATTAAAACAGAACAAAGGAGAAGCCGATCGTCAACCACCGACTGGTTTTGGAATCTGAATCCCAAAGGTGGTTTTTTTTTAGTTTGAATTGGGTCGAATTGTTATCAAAAGTTGATTTCTTGATGCTATCATCTGAGAATTAAACCTGCTCTGTTCATGTTGGTGTAGAATTGAGCTTGTTTTTCGATAAAGATGGTTTTTTTCACAACCCTCTAGAGTCGTTGTTTGTCTTGTTTTTTGTTCAGATTCAACAATTCACTTTAATCTCTGCCCAAAATCAAGTATTCTAATGTTTGCATGATTTCAGTTTTCAGAATTTGAACCCACTGCAATGGTTAAAAATAAGAGAAAGAACTTTGGTAAGTGTTTTTCTTCTTCTTTTTTGCAACTAATTTGTAACTAATGTGTATACTTACACATCGTCTCCTCCAGGAACTTAGCAGAATTGAGCAACTTCCGGATGATATTTTGCTTCTTATACTGTCCTTACTCCCCACACTTGCTGAAACTGCACGCACTTCAATCCTTAGTCGGAGATGGAGAAACGTTTGGCACAATATCACTATTCTGGACTTCGATTCCTCTACTGTCTTATCTTATGACTTTAATCATAAACATGCCCACTGGTATAAAAACTGGGTGAACACAGTTATTCGAGCTAGAGCTGCTATACCTGGATTGCCTCTAGTTAAAGAGCTTCGAATTCGGTACAAATTGGATTTACTTCACAGCTCGTGCATTGGAAGGTGGATCAATTTTGCAATCTCCAATCAGGTTGAAACACTTCATTTAGAACTTGGTACATGTAAATCGTGCCTTCCTCTACACAGAAGATATACACTTTGTGAAGAGTTATGGTACAAATCTCCATCTGGACTTCTCAGTCTTCATTACTTGAAATCACTTTGTTTGAGGAGTGTGAATGTTCGTAAACAGTTCTTGTGTTCATTCTATCAAATTGTCCGATCCTTGAGGACTTGTCGCTGGAATACACTGAAACTTCCGATAACCTGAATGTTAGTCGCACACCTCCTCTTCGTTTGAGGCGATTGGAGGTTTATTCGGTTACAAAACTTGACATCAATGAAATGTGTGCCCCACATCTCACATCCTTACGCTACATATCGCGCATCTTTAATTCTCAGAATATTATGTTCCGAAGTTGAATGATCTTGCAATCGGCAGTTTTGCTCCATTGCAACCTATGACGAAGTATCTCAAGCCCTTTTGGAATTACTTTCCTCAACTGGAAAAACTTGAATTGATTACAGATAAGGTATGTTCATTACTCAATCGTAGCTATTTAATTCTCAATTCACAAAACATAAACTAGTTTGAAATCATGTTTGTAATGAACATTTCTA